>JAOXYD010155990.1:0-10378 GCA_028565735.1 Pinacopodium congolense | reverse complement strand
TTAGAAAGTAAGATTTTTGTTGTTGGGTTACTCTTCACCCTTGGAAAGTAAGATTGTAAAGGTTACTCTTCACCTTGTAAAAAGATTGTACTTGTTTTGATTGATTAGTATAGAATCATCCAACAAGTAGTTGGAAAGGAGATGTAGCATATCTTTGGGGTAGGTGAACATCTTTAAAAACTGTCTTGTATCTTTCTCTAAACTCTCTTATTGCTTTTACCTTGACATTCGCACTAACATTTCATATTAGGTTAAATCTTGGTTTAGTGATTGCATTTAGTTTTCCAATTGAATTAGGTTACTAGTTTAAGTTTGTCAAAAAGTTTTAATACCCAATTCACCCCCCCTCTTGGGTGCCATAAGACTTACAAGAATGAAACTTTAGGGAGTAGGCAGCTATGCCATACCACTCTATACTAATTCTGCATTAGAGCCTACCTCTTAAGAAATCTCTATAGGATTTATTATTGAAATCCCCTTTGTTATCAATCAACATTGGTAGGCATCCACCCTATCAGGAGATAGTTGATAGCGTGGAAGGAGTAAATCCATATTGGATGGAAATAACCATTCTTTACCACTAATACATTCCTTAACTTTTGCTAAAATAGGAAATTTGTTTAGAAAATGTGTGCAAAGGTCAAAGTTAATTATAGGCCCACTTTACTCCAATTGTTATAGAATAAAAATACATGTTCTCTATTTCTCACTATACACTTTATGTAGTTAACCATTCTTTCTTTGAGTTTACGCAAGTGAGAGAAAAAGTGGGATAGTTCACTCCTAGGACTTTCAACTCAAATGGTTCCACTCTTAAATACATAAGTATTTCACTTTACCCATAAAGAGTTATGTTAAACTAATAGCCTTCAAATTCTCTTGCACATTAACAACTTATTACTAAGTTTAATGGATGAAATATCTAGTCCACCTTCTTCCATATGTTTTCATATTTCCACCTAATTAATTTTTGTCATATCATTCTTGTTTAACTACCCACTCCATAAAAAGTTCTTGAACATTCTCTCCAAAGCTTTCATAACACCATTGGCTAGAAAGAAATAACTTGCCTAATAGGTGTACATAGAGTTAAGTACTAATTTAATAAGCTGCAATCTCCTTGCAAAAGATAAAGTTTTATTAGTCCAATTGTGAAGTTTCTATGAACTCTTTTAAAAAGTAGCGAGCAATCCTGAAATTGCAACATCTTTATGGTAATTGGGCGACCTAAATAAAAGAAAGAGGGCACTTTAACCCTCAACCCTATGAGATTGGACAACCATCATGCTTGGTGTTAGATAAACTTAGATAAAAATATATAACTCTTGTTTTCATTTCCAGCCCAAATAATATTTTGAATGAGTTCAATGAAGCCATTAGTAAGCTAAGAGATATATCATTCTTCTTAAAGAACAAAAGTAGAACATCCGTAAAGGATAAGCTAAATAAACCCACCTTTTTACATTTGCTATGAAATTTAAAACTTGTATCCTGTCCAATATTAAATCTGATGAGTCTTATTAACACTTCCATACCCAAAATGAATAAGTATAGGGACATTGGTTCTCCCTGTCTTAAGCTTTATCTCTTTTAAAAAGACTAGTTAGTTTATCTTTGATTAGCACATTATAGGAGAGAGTACAGATGCATTCCTATATCCACCCTCTAAACTTAGTGTGGAACCTAAACTTTTCAAGTGTGTTTATTAGGAAGTCCCAACTAATAGAATTATAAGCCTTGTTGAAATCGATCTTGATTACGCAACCTTTTAGGGACATCTTCTTGTTATAGCCTTTGAGTAAATCGTGAGCCATTAGTAGATTATCCTTAATCATTCTATTTTAGAGAAAGACAACCTGGTTATCATCAATAATTTTGCCTATTACAACCTTCAGTCTGTTGACTAGCAGCTTGAATATAATCTTCTAAATTGTATTGCAGTAAGAAATTGGCATAAAGTCCTTCAGGGATGAGGGATTAAGAATCTTAGGAATAAGGAAAATGAATATTTTATTTACCTCCTTTAGCATTTTCTTATGCTTAAAGAATTTGAGCACAACCTCAATAACCACATCCTTAATTAACAACCATGTTTTGAAAAAAAATAGCACATTGAACCCGTTCGGGTTAGGAGCTTTGTTGGGATTTAATAAATAAACTACATATTCAATCTCATCAGTTGTGATAGTTCTAGTCAGCTCCTCCTATTCATCAATAGAGAACACATCCTAAATGAAGGAACTTAGAGTTGGTATAGAGGACCTGGTAGAGTCCATAATGCCTAAGATGTTACGAAAAACCGAAAGGCTTCTCCTTTAGTTCCTCTTGAGTCTTGGCTATTCCTTTATCCATTTTCTATAACATAATGATTTTATTATGTTCATGTCTGGCCATTATTGTTGTATGAAAAAACTTGGTATTTTCATCCCCCTCCTTAAGCTACTAAACTCTAAAACGTTACCTTAATAGTGAATGGTGCTTGGATAGTGCCTTTGAAAATATGTGAAATGAAAAAATCTCTTTATTTAACAAACTGCCATCCCCAGGTTGATTATAAAGATCTTTCTGCACTACTTTTAAGTATTCTTTAACCACTTTAACTTCCTTTCAAGTATTACTGCCCTGTCTAGTATTAAGAGTTTTTAATTCTTCCTTAATATATCCAAATTTCCTTACACAAATGTACATTTTACAACCAACAATGTTCCTAGCAAACCCTTTTGAAACTATAACCTTAAACCCCCCCCAAACACTTTAGTAAGGAAGTCATTAAATTTAAAAGGAAATCTTCATCTAATATTACTGAACAGCTTGTGAACCACCATAGAAGAATGATCTAAAAAAGAAGGTTCCATAAACAAGACATTACTGTCACTAAATTGATGGAGCTAGATGTCATTAACCATAACTCAGTCTAGTTTCTTCTTGATCTAAGTGTTAGAGCTTTGCTTGTTGATCCACATGAAGTATTAGCCCTCATATTTTAAGTCTACAACTCTCGATTAAGTCACACACTCCTTGAATCCTTGTCTCCTCTCTGGCTTGCATTTAAACCCTCATCCTCCAACTGAACATAATGTTATTAAAGTCCCCTATTAGGATCCATGGTTTTTGGATAGAGTTGCTAGCAGCTTTCAGCTTATTCCATAGGGCTGTTCGTTGAAAGGAGAAATTGGATGCATATATTATAGACATAACTATCCTTTTATTAGTAGCCAACAGATTGATGTCTGAATGAATCCATTACTCATTGTCACTCAAAACTACAATCTCGACCTTATTAGAATTATAAGCTACTGTGATCCGCCCATAATGATAATGTTGATGATTGGAAATTGTCCTCTATTAACACCCAAGTAGTTTTAGCTTCTTAAACTTGGTTTATAAAGTTTAGTTTTTAAGATACCTATCAAAATATGTTTATTGTCCTTAACAAACTCCCTAAGAACTTCTTGCTTTTTAGGGCAGTTGATGCCCTTAACATTTGATAGTTACTATACTGGATATACTAGCCATATGGGAGAAGGAATGCTATTCTTTTATTTTTAAAAACATTAATACAAATTTTATATTATTTTTTACTTTTTATAATATGATGTCTTAAATGAGTCAATGATCTATCTTTTTCATTGTTTAATCAATCATATAAAAATTAAATGCATGAATCATATACATGAATATTAAATATTAAAACAATAGCAGAGTAAAAAAGCTGTATATCTATATTTATATTTGGAGAATCTCACACTTATAATTAAGTTATTACAACAAAATAATAAAATTAATTCCCTGCAATTTTTGTATATAACTATCGAGTAGAGTAAATACCAAAATAATTAAACACAAATATCATAATAATATCTTAAGAAATCAATTACACAAGACATCATATTTTTTATCGTGAAAAACCACCTCGAATTAGAGAAGTAAAAACTACGAGTACGAGTTAATAAATCTTTCCCTATAATAATGGGTATAACTACTAGTCCTCTTTAATTAATAAATAGGGGTAATAAATGCAAAATAGTCTTTAAGAACTAAAATTTTGATAACCAATAACAAGAGGGAATAGAAAAAAAAAACTAGACTTAAGACACAAGTCAAAAGAGTTTCAAAACCTGAACACATTAAATCGTAGTAGAACAAACAAAATAATCTTTTTTAAAACCTCTCTTACTTTCTTTTTCTTTTCTCTTAATTTCTTGATCTTTTGTTCGCTCTCCATGCTTTACTTTGTATCCCATAAATATAAAAAAAAACCAGCCATCAATGTTAAAAAATAGCCTACTATCTTTTATAGAAGAAAAACTTAGCAAATAATCTCTAAATTATTACATACCATATTTGAACAAAGAAAGGAAAGCCACCAACCACCACTACCATTGTTATTATTTAACAATGGTGGCTTGTCCCATTTGGCAGGACCTACCTTCACTTCTCCTCATGCTAATGTAGAAGAGACTACTATCCTTACAGTCAAACAATAAGTTTTAAATTTCTCTCCTGGTAGAGAATTTGTCAATATATTCAAACTATTGTCACCAATATGGATCTTTTTAAGTTCTAATTGCTTGGAATTTAATGCATCCCTTATCTAATGATATCTCACACAATATACTTTAATCTTGAATAAAGAAAGGGATTCTTACCAAAGTGAATAGTGCTTTATCTATTAAAAAAATAATATAAAATGCTATTGTTTAAAATCGAGTTTCTTTAAAAATTTCTTCATTTATAGCAATTATTGACACACTTCAATTGTCACAATAAACTCAGCTTCTATGGTAAAAAATTGTAATACACTTCTCTAATTTTGGTTTTTATGATACTAATCGTCTTATAAATGATATTAAGTATCATGAAACAAATTTCTTATAATTAAGATCAATAGTCACATCTGCAACTGTATAACTGATTAATATGGACTTATCAAGACTATAATACAAGTATAATCTAGAAGTTCCACGTAGATACCTAAGTATCCATTTAACAACATCTCAATGTTTATTACCAAGATTAGAAAGGAACTTACTAATAAGGCCAACAATATGGGCAATATCCCTAGTACATACTATAATATATATTAAAATACCAACTACTGAAGCATAAGAAACTCGTTGTATATTTGCCTTCTTTTCATTGGTAGAAGGACTTTATTTAGTACTCAATCTAAAGTGATTAATAAGAAGAGACTAATCACTTTAGCATTATCTATATTTAAACTTTAAAGCATCTTCTCAATGTCTTTCTCTTGAGAAAGCCATAACTTCTTTATTTTCCTATTTCGAATAATCTTTATACCAAAGATTTGCTTTGTTAGGCTCAAGTTTTTTATGATAAAATACTTGCTTAACTCTTTTTCAAACGATCACTTCTTAAAGTATTCTTACTAACAATTAATATATCATCTATATAATAAAAAAAGATAAGATCATCATTAGAGAACTTTTTGTAAAACACACAACAATCTGAAGTGGTCTTCTTATAACTTTTCTCCCTCTTAATTGATTTAAATATCTTGAACCATTGTCTTGATGCTTGTTTTAAGCTATATAAACTCTTCTTTAACTTAAAAACATGGTCATCTTTCCCTTTTATCTTAAAACTCTCTGACTTCTCCATATAAATCTCTTCCTCTATATTACCATATAGGAATGATGTTTTCACATCCATTTGCTCAACTTTCAAATTAAAGCTAACTACCAAACTAAGCATAACATCAATGTAAGATATCTTAACAACATGAGAAAATACCTCGCTAAAAATCAATGCCCTCTCTTTGATTTAATCTTTTAATAAATAGTTTAGTTTTGTAACATGATCATGAAGAGTGCTCTTCATGCTTGATTCTATATATCTACTTATTCCTCAAAGCTCCCTTACTCTTAGGTAAACTCACTAACTCAAAGGTATAATTTTAATACAAGGACTTCATTTTATCTTGTATGGCTTCAACCTACTCTTTTTTATGATCATCTTCCATGACTTCTTCATAGCTTTCTGATTTACTACTTTTTGTCAAGTTTATCTTATAACTGTCAGAAAGATAACGAGTAAACAATTATTTATCTTTATATCTTCTCCATGGTTAAAATGAAACTTGAGTTTCTAGAGTTAAAAGTTTGTTATCATCATCAAAATCTTTCTCTATAAGAGAATTTTTCACTTTTTGTTGCTCAATTTGATTCTTATCTCCAACTTTATATCGCTTTTTTTCTAAACATTGAAGACATTTTCTCAAAGGCATATTATTTAACCCAACTAAGTTCCTTTTTTTAGCAATATTGATATAACTTTCTTACTCATATGACCAAATCTCTTATGCTACATCTTAATTTTATTATCATTCTCTTTTCCATTACTCATAATTTTAAAGGTCTTAGCTTGTATCATATAAAGTATAGAACACTTCTCACCTCGAGCCATTATAAGGGAATCCTTAGTTGGCTTCCACTAACCATTTTAAAAAGTGTCGTAATACCCTTCTTCATCAAGTTTGCAAGTAGAAATCTAATTAAGCATAATGTCAGGAACATGTTTCATATTCTTCAAGAGAAATCTAACACTATAGTTGATTTCTAAGTGAACATCATTAACACTAATAATTTTAGTATTATTATCATTACCTATCTTAACAATCTTAAAATCTTTAGGAGTATAAGAAGGGAAGATATCCTTTTGATTTATAGCATGAATAGAAGCCTCATACCTTAATAAAATCATCATCATAGAGGATAAGAAAATCTTACTCGCTTGTAACGGCTACTTTCTCATTAATAATATCATTACCTTACTTCTGGTTAATATCTTTGTCTCTCTTCAATTTTTAGTAAAACTTCTTTCTATATCCCTTTTTATGACAGTGGTAATATTCAAAATTAATATATTTGTTGGACTTGCCTCTATTAGTATCTTTACTCTTATCTTTACCCGCTGAACCTCTATTATAACATTTTCCCCCTGGTGGTTGTAACTAAAATATTTAATTGTAAATAAAAAGAGCCTTGTGAACTTCATCACATATCTTCATTTAGAACCTCACTTTTTCCCTAATTCTATAGCCATCACACTATTAGGAACAGATTTAATGAATAAAATCTTTAAAGTTTCCAAAGAATCAGGTAACGACACAAGTACTATAAGAGTAATATCTCCATTATAAAAGCTAATATTCATCCTTAACAATTGATCTACAATCCCTTGAAATTCTTTCAAGTAATCCATAATAGAATGAACTTCTTTATATTTTAATAGTACTGATTTTGTCAGGTATTATAATTTATTATTAACAATTTTTGGAGCATATAATTATTTAATTTTGTTCCACAATGTTCTAGTATATGTTTCACCATAAATATGATTATATACACTATCCTCAACAAATTACCTAATAAAACTACATACCTATTAATGCTCAAAAGTTAATTCCTCATTGGATTTGTTTTTAGGCTTTTGAATAATAAATATCAACAAATGCAATTTCTTAACAAACAAAAGTTCCATAAACTTATTCCTTCATGTGTGGTAATTTGTGTCATTAAAATTTGTGATTTTATTAAACCTTCCCTTCATAATTAAACCCAATAATTAACAAAAAATAACTTTGATATCAATGGGAGAATCTTATACTAATAATTAAATTATTATAGCTAAATATCAAAATTAATTATCCCTTATTTTGTTTAAACTATCAAGTAAAGTAAACACTAAAATAATTTAACCACAAATGACACAATAATATCTTAAGAAACTAATCATAGAAGATATCAAATTTTTTAATATGGAAAACCACCTCAAATTATAGAAATAAATACTGTAGGCTCAAATTAGTAGATCTTTCACTATAGTAAAATAATAGATATAACTATCAATCCTCTTTAATCAACAAATAGGGACAATAATTACAAAATAATATTTAAGAACTAAAATTTTGGAAACCATTAACAAGAGAAATAAAACAATATTAGACTTAAGGCACAAATCAATAAAGCTTCAAGACCTGAATACTCTTTATCTTAGTAAAATAAACAAAATATCCTTTGTTTTTCCTCACCTCTCTCACTTTTTTTTCCTTTTGGTTTCTTAATCTTTTTTTCATTCTTTGTGCTTCACTCTATCTCATATTATAAGAAAAATCCAACCATCAACATTGAAGAAATAACCTACTATCTTTAACAAAAGAAAAACTTAGTATACAATCTCTGAATTATAACATACCATACTTGAACAAAGAATGGAAAACCATCAACCATTGTCAAAAGCAACCACCAGCATTGTTATTATTAAAAAAAAATGTGGCTTTTCCCATTTGTTAAGACCTATCATCAATCTAAAGCTAGGATTGTAAAAAAAAAAAAAAAAGGATTTCAAATTTTTATTCTATACACACTTATGAAGGATGACTTTTTAGTAATAAAATGGACTATAATTTAAAAAATGCGACTTAACATGTAATTTGTATTAATTTATATATAATAAGACCCATTTATAACATGCTGATGTACCAATATTTAAACACAAATTAAATTACATAAATAAAGATCTCTAACAGTCTTAAAATTTTATTACTAATATTCAATACAATACAATTAAGATAAATGCTCATATTTAAAAATTATTCTAACATCCCCAAACTTTCTTATTTTTCATTTTTAGCTCAAAGTTTATTATTTACATTTTCACCCTATTCCTCTATTCTTTATTGGCAGTGACACTAGCCAGCTAACCATATATACTAATCAACTCCTCTCCTTAAGTCTGTTACAATAATATTAATTTTTTTTTCTACAAAACCACTAAAATCATCATGAAAATTGATGAGGAAAGATGATGAAAAGTTGCCAACCTTTGATCCGTCGTCTCTAATGATTGTTGTCGATGACCACCACCATCATTGGACTCTTTTTGACATTAGAAGTAAAAGCCTTATAGTTTCGTCGCCGTACATCTCCCTGATCGCTACTCATTAACAAAAATATTGGTTAGGGTTCCACAATGCTATTTTTTCATTTCGTTCAAATTGGTTGAGAATTTCAGTCTTTGCTTTTATGAAAATTGTTTTACTTTTTAAGAGCTGTCAATTAGTATAAAAATCATTGAATTTTGAAACTGAAAATAGGAATATTTCCATTGTTAAAGATATTTTTTAGCGACCTTTTTGGTGAATTTTTTTTAAATTGAAAAATTCTATAAAGAAATACTTATCATTTTTGTATTAAGAACTACAATGAAGTTCCTAATGGTTTTTGAATTAAAATCATGAAAAGTTTAAACAAGACTAGGATCAATGACCAAATTGTATAATTGGACCACCCAAGCAACCTAAAGAGTCTTAGGTTGTTAATTGAGCCTTATAACTTATAGACAACATTGATTGAGATATTTTCTTTCCTATTTTTTAGGTACATCATTAGTGAGATCTACATCGTAAGGTTCGGATAAAGAAGTACGTTAATTAGGTAAGTTCATACTACTTACTAATACAAAATTTATAATAGTCCTTGAACATGGTTTCGCTAGATGGACAATGACAAGTTAAGTTAAGATGGATATTATTTTCATGTGTATGCATATGATATAATACCAATATATATACAAGTACCTATATATATATAGATATAATAATTACACAAGTGATTAATCTTTTAGGATTTTTTCAGTTGAGTGATAAACCTTTAAAAATTTTCAATTAACTGACCAACTTTTAAAAGGTTTTTCAATTAAGATAAAAACATAAACTTTATTAATCTCATGCTAATGTGGCAAACAAACATTGCCACATTAGTGTTCACGTGATAAAAGTGTCATGTTATCGCTCATATATAAACTTACATCTTTAAATTTTTTCAATTCAGTAAAATTTTTTTTAAAAAATTTCAATTCAGTAAGCGACCTTCTAAAAATTTTTCAATTTAGTAATTACCATTTAAAATTCATTCAATTTAGGCTAAAATAAATGTTTTTCCTTATAAAAATAACAAGAGATTAATACACCAATATTTTATTAGGAAATATTGTATAATAACTTATAAGTTTAGTTAATAAATATATATAAATTATTCCTTTAAAAGATTAAAAATTATTATATTGAAATAAAATAATTTTCGATTATATTTTAATTATAAATAATTTTACAATTATAGGTGTAAAAATTATATTTTTAATAGAATAATTTTTAATTATTAAAAAATATTTTAAAACTGAATATTTTCAATTAGAAATATTTTTGAATTATATTGAAATTATTCACTTATATTTTAAAATTGAAAATATTTTAAAAATATTTTAAATTCTTAATATTGTAAAATATTTTTTTTAATAATTTCAATTTAAAGTATATTTTCATTTATAAATAATTTTTTAATTATATATATTTTAA
>JAOXYD010155969.1:0-10379 GCA_028565735.1 Pinacopodium congolense | reverse complement strand
AGGGCATGTACCAAGTGAATATATGTCGGGAAGGTACCTATCTTCCCTTTCTCTTTTACTTTTATTAATTTATTTTATATTTTTTAAGTTATTTTTTATTTTGATTAATTAAATTATTATTTATCTTCAGCGTTTAATAAATTGAGAGAAGAGATAGGTTTAATAATATAGAAGAAATTTTTAATAATCTAATTCACCCCTTTTAGGTTCTATATAGGACCAACAATCATGCGTTCATAAATGCGTCTAATTCAAAGGTAAGTAAAAACGTGCATCGAGGGAAAAATAGGCATAATTTCTTTAAGAATGCACAACTATCTCATAATGATATATTTTGGACCCATGCTAGGAAAAGAGGTCCTAAACCTTCTCATACTTCTAATGTGCATGTGCATAATACTAAGAATAAATCATATTTATATCATAGGAAGCAATTTCATCAAAGAAATAACATGCATACTTTTAGATGTCATGATAGTCATTTTATATCTCTACATTCACATACTCGTCGCAAACATATTCTTAAGGCTAGAGGCATTTATAAATCACATCCTATAAGGCCATTTCATCAAGAAAAGAATATGCATAATATTATGCCTCATTTAAGACCATCAAACATGTTTCATTCATATTCTAGGCATAACATTCATTAAGGAAGTACATTTAGAGATGTTAGACCTCGAAATGTATTTAGGTCTCATGTTAGGCAAAGTGGCATGTTTATAGGTATAATGGCATGATGCATTCTCATAACTCTCATATACATGATTATTATCCTTGGAGAGCTAATTTTGATAGGAGAAATGAATTTAGGCATCAAGATCATAAGGTTCATGACCATATGCATGATATTACATATTTTTGTAATTTTTGTAGTAAAGTTGGAAATTTAGAAAATTTTTGTTTCATTAAACAAAGTATATTTAAAAAACCTTTAAAGGTGTGGGTTAAAAAAAGGTTTAAAGGCTAACTCCCAAGGACCCAAGTTAATATGGGTAACTAGAGTCCATTAGCTCTTTATTTTATAGGTCAACATCTATTTATGCTACATTGGTGTCAAGATAAGAATCAAGGAAGTGATATCTCCAATTTTGAGTAGAATGTGGAAAGACCACCATGAGTCCTCACATGAGTATACTAAGAAGCACATTGTTGAACTAAGTGATAAGTTAAATAATTTGGAATCGCATGGTGATGCAAAAGGAGGTATTCCTATGTCCTTATTTGATAATATATAACTTGACATGATCTTTGGATATTTGTGTTTGATTTGAAAATTTTGACCTTAGTTGTTGGTTTTGATTAAAAATAGATTTATATGTTTAGGGGAACCATTGAATGTTAATATTAGAGCTATTGCATGTTTAGTATTGAAGTCATTGCATATTTTCATAACTTTTCGAAACTAGTACATTTTATTAAAATGTTTGCATGATATTTTTTGATACGTGCATTAAATTATTTTTTTTGGCATATGACTTGTTTTTAAAATGATGCATTGAACATATTTTGAAAATTTTTGTTGAAATTCGTATCATATTTTGTTTTTACAATTGGTATCATATTTTTTAAATTTTCAATTGTTATCATATCTTTGAATTCTCAATTGGTATCTTTTCTTACATTTGGTATCAATTGGCATCATTTTCTTGTAATTGTTATTACTTTTGGTTTTTAAAATTGATATCATCTTTTTATAAATGTTTACCATATTATTTTACAATTTGTTTCAAGTTTTAAAAATGATTATCATAATTTACAATTGGTACCATTTTTTACAAGTTAGATAATTTCTTTGCAATTAATATCACCTTTGAAATTATGTATATTTTTTAAAATTTTAAAGATGAGTACTTTCCCTTTACATGGTTAAAAGTGTTCAAATGCATAAATTTAGGAGGAGTATATCCTTTTTACATATTTCAATTGGCTTTATATGACTTACGAAAATTTTACTTGGTATTGGTACAAAATGTTTGATTTTGAAGCAAAATATGCATAAACATGTAAAATTGCATAATATGTACTTTTGGTGCACAAAGGTGCATAATACATATTTTTGATCCAAAATATGCATGATATGAATTTTGTAATGTTTTCTTTATCATTTTCATCCCTTTACATGTATAATTATTCTATAATGTATAATTGCAAGCATTTAAGTCAAGCATTATTTACAATGGGTATGTCTTGTTTTAAAGATGCATAAATTAAGGAGTAGTAAGTTGAAAGAGTTATTTATAATTGGTTTTAAGTTTTTTTTTAATTAGTTACAATTGATATCCTTTTTAATGACGTCAAAAAAGGAAGAAAAAGTTGTGTGATATTAAGGTTGTATATAAGTTTTTAAGTATAAAGAAAGAAGACATATCATTTCATAATGCATGCATAAATGTTTGATTGGCACTTAATATCACATGTTTTGTCATCACCAAAAAGGGGAAAATTGTTGAATCAAGGAGGTTCCAATCATGTATTTTGAGGATGAAAAAACATTATTGTTACTAATATTCGAGTTTTTGTGCATGAGAAAGATTGGTTGATATAAAAGTGTTAAGACATATGTTGAGCTCAAATATAGATGAAAGGATAAAGAATGAAAATCAAGTGATGAAAGAAGATCAATATATAAAGATCAAGGTTAGATAGGTTTAGATGTATCTTAGAATGTGAGTGTCCTAAGCTTTGATCTTAATTAATACTTGAAAAGATCTCTCACATTTGTATATTATATTTGCATTCATATTTTGATATAGGATTTGAATTTTTGTTTTACGTGATTAACTGAATTTGATTAGTGCATTAGAATTAAATTAGAATCAAGAAGTAATGTGATGAATTGTATTAGTCTATGCTTCTTGATTATTTTAAGTGAATTGAATTATTGATTAAACTTATTTATGTGTGTTTAAATCTAGTTGAATATAGTTGTGATGTGAATTTTGGTTTATGAAGCGCTTGAAATGGTTTTAAAGATGTTTACAAATGAAAAGCTTTTATAATCAAGGTTAGTTCTTATGATTGAATCAACTAAAAGTTTTTTCTATTAAAAAAAAGCCTTGGTATATGGTATATGTTTTAAATCTTGATTAAAGTCTTAATTAATGTTAAAAAAATATTTTGATAGTTAAGAATTGTTTTGGTCATTTGTTTGCAATTTTAGAATTGAAATTTGTTTGATTTAAGCTCATTTGTTGGTATACATCATATTTGTTCAGATTTGAGTTGACATCAGTCAAGCTGATTTTTTAGTACCCAAATATATTTTTATTACTTCAAAATCATCATACACATTTTGCTTAAGATCTCAAGAGTGCACTAGAGTTCCTACTTTAATTTTGTAAGCACTCAAAGTGTTGATTTAAGCTCTAAGAACTCAAATTACTCAAAGTTGTCTCTGTTTTTCATTATCCTCTGTATTCTTCGATTCTCAGCACTTAAATCCGATTTCATTACTGTAAATTTATTTATTTATTTTTTGCTTAAGGTCTTAGGAGTGTGTTAAAGTTTTTTTTTCAAGTTTTAGGCTCTCATATTGTTTTTTTAAACTAAATTTTACAGATTACTTAAAGCTATCTCTAATGACAAGTTTAGGGTTTTTCGGTATTTATGTCTTTTTGTCCCTTAAACGGCTAAATATTCTCCTAACGGATCTAACCCGTTCCTAACTTTATTTTTAACATTCCTAAACACTTTTAAAAGATCTAGATGCTTAAGAAATAAGTTTACAGGCTAAAAGTTTTAAGAACTTCAAAGCTATCTAGATTTTGCTCTTCATTAGCTTATCTCCCTTTCTCTTGTTTTATTTTGTTTCAATCTTGTTTTTAAAGTTGTAAAATTATTGTTCTTAGTTTTTTTATACTTAAGAGTTTTCTTGAGCATTTTTTTTGCAATTATAAGGTTGGATTTCGTTAGGTATAAGTTTATATTCATATATATATATATATATATATATCAAAACTGTTTTTAGACTTTTTGTTTCTGCACTTTTTGTTCTTATTTTTATCACGAATTTTCCTATCTTAATCTATTTTTGGGTGTGAGAAATTAGTATTTTCTATTTTCCTAAGTGTTTAAGAGTTTTTTTAAATAAATTTTTATATTTTAGGGTGCTTATTTCATTAGGCATATGCTTATATTCATACATATGTAAAAAATGTTTATGTACTTTTTATTTCTGCACCTTTTGCTCTTGCTTTAATCATGACTCTTGATATCTTAATCCATTTTTGGGTGTGCAAAATTATTATTTTTTGTTAGTTTAAGTGTTATAGAGTTCGTTTAATCAAAGGTTTGAATTTTTAGAAGCCTATTTCATTTGTTTCAAGCCTAAACATTTAGATATACCAAAACTGTCTATATTCTTCTATTATTGTGTTATCTCAGTTTTGACTATCTAGATTAGTTTCTGGTATGCAAATTTGTTGTGTTTAGTTTGTTTAAAGTGTCAAGAGTGTCCAGGAATTTTGGGTTTGATTTTTAACCATTTATATTTTCAGTGTAAGCTCTAAATTCATAGTTTGTTCAAAACTGTCCAAATTTACATGCTCCATCATTTATACTTATCTTTGGATATCTAAATCCAATTTTTGTGGTTCAAAATTGCATAAATCTATTGTAGTTGTGTTTGCATATCTTCTAAGAAGTTTTCTAACCTATTTTTGTGATTATAGCATATTATAATCATTTGTTTATAGTGCTGAAAATTTGACATCTTATATTTTGACAGGTTGTATGCATCTTACTTAAATATGATTTTTAAGTACTATAATTTAGTTTTTATTACTTCAAATTGATTGTGTATGATCTATTGAGGTATAGTGAGGCTTTTCATTTTTTTTTTCTGCCTCTTAAAGTTTCAGAATTGTTTTATGTTGTATGAGCTTTAGTTAAACGCCATAGAAGATTTTATATGGTTACTAATTAGGGGATTTGAATTTGTGTAGTTGTTGATTAAGTTAAGGGTTACTCTCTACCATTAAAACGATTGTTGATAGGTTGCTCTTGGCCTGTAGAAAACAAGATTTGAATTGCATTGACAAGGCTATATATGAGCATTAGAGAAAGTATAAGGCATGAGCATTACATTAGTTGCATCTGAGCCCCTTTTTTGGATTGATTTTGATTAAGGTTTGAAAAGCTATATAAGCTTGTGTTGAAGCTCAAGGAAGCTTGTGTTAGGAGCTATCTTTGTGGGATAAAATTTTGCTTAAAGTGATTAGAATGTTAAGGGTTACTCTTCACCCATTGGAAAGTGAGATTGGTGGGTTCATCTTGACCCTTAGAATTTAAGATAATTGCATAGGTTGCTCTTGATCTCTGAGTAAGATTTTTGGGTTACTCTTAACCTTAAAGTAAGATTGTAAAGGTTCTTCTTGGCCTTAGAATTAAGATTATTATAAAGGTTCCTCTTGGCCTTATAATCAATATTGTTGTAAAGATTACTCTTTGCCTTATAATTAAGATTGTTGTAAGGGTTAATCTTTACCTATTTAAAGTAAGATTAGTTATTAGTGAATTTCTAATAAATAGTTGGAGAGAGGACTTATTCTATCTTTGGGGTAGGTGAACCTCTATAAGTCTTGATGTTTATCTCTTCCTTCATTTATTTATATTTATGCATATGTGTTTGATTTATTATTGATTGAATTTATTTAATTTTAGCATAAAGTTTGGCATATCATGTAGGTGTAATTTTAGTTAGAGAATTTATTTAATTGAATTGATTTAAGGTGTTTAAAGTATTTTGATTTGCACAGAAATTTTTAAACATCCAATTCACCTCCTCTTAAGTGACATAAGGCTTAAAGTTTGTAATACCGTTAAAAGTTATTTAAGTGGTTTTGAATGTTTTTTAGTCAATTTTATATGTGAAAATATATTATTGAATTGATTTGAAAGTTTTGAGAATTTTTGAAAAGTATTAAAGTTGTTTAAAGTGAAAATTCTCAATATCTAAGGCAAACTTTATGTTTGAATAAAATAAATTATTTTGAAAATTGAAATAGTCTTAGAATTGGTTAAAACTTATATGAAATATTTTGTTAGTGAAAGAACATGTTTTGGAATGGTTTGAAATGATTTGAAATCAAAAGTTTCAAAGTTTGCTTGAATTGGTAATAAGCCAAGACAATTTATATTTCTAATCTTAATTATCATGTCATGGTGTTTAAATTCACTTAGGAGGTGTTTTATAACTTGTTTTAATTGAATTGGAATTGAAACAAATGAATTGGAGTTAGTTTTAAAAAAATTTGCAGTTGTTGTATGTTGATACAACAGTAACCGATCGATCAATAAGGCACACCGGTCAATAGTTTTGAATGTGCTTAAGTCAATTTCAAGTGTGAAAAATACTATTGAATTGGTTTGAAATTTTTGAGAATTTTTGAAAAGTATTGAAGCTGTGTAAAGTAAAAATTTTCAATATCTAAGGCAAACGTTATGTTTGAATAACCTTGTAATTGATTTTAAAATTTATATGAAATATTTTTGGAGTGAAAGAAAATGTTTTGTTATGTTTATAAAAGGTTTGGAATTGTTTGAAATTATTTGAATTCAAAAGGTTCAAAATTTGCTTGAATTGATAATAAACCAAGACAATTTATATGTTTAATCTTAATTATCATGTCATGGTATTTAAATTTAATTAGGAGATGTTTTATAACTTGTCTGAATTGAATTGGAATTGAAACAAATGAATTGGAATTAGTTTAAATAAAATTTGTAGCTGCTGTATGCTAATACATTAGCAACCAGTCTATCAATAAGGCACATGAATATGTTTGAGTCAATTTTATAAGTGAAAAATTTTTAATTGGTTTGAAAGTTTTGAGAATTTTTTAAAAGTATTGAATTTGTTTAAAGTGAAAATTTTCAATATCTAAAGCAAACTTTATGTTTGAATAAAATAAATTATTTTGAAAATTGAAATAACCTTATAATTGGTTTTAAAATTTATATGAAATATTTTTGGAGTGAAAGAAAATGTTTATTATGTTTATAAAAGATCTAAAATGGTTTGAAATGATTTGAAATAAAAAATTTCAAAGTTTGCTTGAATTGATAATAAACCAAGACAATTTTTATTTTTAATATTAATTATCATGTCATGGTTTTTGAATTCACTTAGGAGATGTTTTATAACTTGTTTGAATTAAACTAGAATTGAAACAAATAAATTTGAGTTATTTTAAATAAAATTTGCAGCTGCTATGCTGATATAATAACAACCGGTCAACTAATAAGGCACCAGTCGATCGTCTCTGGTCAATTGGTGTGCCTTACTAGTTGATCGATTGATGAGTTCCAGGTGTAATAGTTAATTTTATTTTTTTTATTTTTCAACCTTTTTTCATCCTCCTAACAGCTGTTAAACACATAGCTTCTAACCTATATAAATAATAGTTCTAATGCATTTGAATGAATTTTTATGAAAGTCTAATAAATTATTAAGCATACAAAGTGATCTAACTCTATTTTTCAAGCGTTCTTGTTTCTACTTTGTTCAATAATCTAACATTTTCTAGTTTATTAAGCTTCAAGATGTTTACCATTCATATTTTCATCCCTTAAATCATTAAAAACATTTCTTTATTGAGTTTCAAGTGAAACATCATTAAAAGGTGTGTTCTTTAGGATTTTGATTTTCCTATGTTGATTATTATAACATATGCTACTCTTTATCTTAAAAAATATTGTTTAAAGGTTGCCCTTCATCTTCCGTAAAGAAGATTTGAATTGTTTTGGTTATTGAATAAGTGAGAGGATTAATTTATACCATTCATATTTTTCATTCTTTAAAGCATTAATAGTTTATTGAGCTTTAAGTGAAACATCATTAAAAGGTATATTTGGTGTGTTCTTTAGGGATTTTGGTTTACCTGTGTTGATTATTATGATATAGGCTTCTTTTTACCTTAAAAAAGTTTTTTTAAATATTGCTATTAACCTTCCATAAAGAAGATTTGAGTTGTTTTAGTTGTTGAATAAGTGAGAGGATTGATTTATATTGTTCACATGATTAAATGAGTATTAGTGAAAGGACTAAATTATATGATTGAATTTGTTGTATTTGTTACATTATTTTGAACCCCTCCAATGTTTTTTGATTAACAAATATTTGAGATTGAGTGTGCTTGAGTTATACTTGCAAGAGTGATTTTAAGGGGTTTTTTGGGGACAAAATTGTTGATATTTGATTTTGGTTAAAAGATTCCTATTCATCCATTAGAAAAAGAAGATTTTTTTTTGTTCCTTTTGACACTTAAAAAACAAGATTGTGTTTGGGTTACTCTTCACCCTTAAGTAAGATCATGTGGGTTACTCTTCACCCTTAAGAAAGTTTGTGTAGGTTGCTCTTCACCTCTCTTGTGGAAAGAAGGTATTGTAAGGGTTCCTCTTCATCTTAAGGAAGATTTAATTTAGTGAAAATTTCCAACAAATGTGTTGAGAGAGAAGTAGGTTAAAAGTGAGTTAGTCAAAACTCTATAAATCCTTGTGTATCCTTCTTTCTCTTACCTCTTTTATATTATGCATATTGAGTTTGATTTATAATTACTTGAATTTGTTTTATTTGGTATAAATACTGACATGACATATAGATTGAATATTGGTTTAGAGATTGCATATAGTTAAAATTAATTTAGGTGGCTTTGGCTATTAGTTTAGAGAAAAAAATTTTAAACACTTAATTTACCCTGCTATTAGATGCCATAGCGCTTATAGTTATTATCATAGTAAGGTTTTGTTTTTGTTAAAATTTCTAATGAAATTAGTGAGAAAACATTAAATATGGCACATTTTAGTGATAGTTTTAATGAAGAGAGGTTAGATGTGCATAGGCCATGTTACTTTAATGGAAATGACTTCTTAACATGGAAAACTAGAATGAAAATTTTCTTTATGGGCCAAGATTTAGATTTGCAGAAAATTGTTAAAATGACCCTTATGCTTTTATAGATGATATAGAAGTTGTTTCAATGAACAAAAAGGCCATACATATTCTATTTGATGCATTAGTTAGCTATATATTTGATAAAATTTCTATGTGAGTTTTAACTGATGAAATTTGGTGTAGGTTAAAAGAGATATATGTAGGTGGCAATGAAGTGAAGTAAGTGGTAAGTAAAGAAGACGAAGAGGAGGATAAGCACTTAAAAGATGAAGTGACTCTCACATACTTCATAGCCAATGAGGATGATGAGGTACCATCTTTTCAAACTCTAGTGATAATAATGATAATGATAATGATGATAGTAATAATGATTCATCATATGATGAGCTTGTTAAATGCCTTAGGATTATGAATTTAAAAAGGAAGAAAATTTCTTTTAAACATGGAGAGACATTAAAAAAGTTGAATAATTATAGGTTAGAAAATGATAGGGTGATTAATGAGAATGAAAAATTAAAAAAATGAGATGCATGATATATTAGAAGATATAAATGCATGGACATTTGAAATTTATAGGTTGAAGAATGGAATCCATGCTATAGTAGAATCTAAAAGTGTAGTTGTTGAAATGCATAATGCGCATGATTTGTTATATGAAATGAGGTATTGAAGAAGGAGATCGATGACCTCAACGAATTATTTTCAAAATTCACTTTAGTAAGTGAAAAATTAACTAACATGTTAGGAGCGCAAAAGAGCTCAAATGATGGGTGAATTTTAAGATTCAAGCAAGGGAATATTTCCAATAAATCAAAGAATATTTTTGTAAAAGGCAAGTGATAGGGATGGATTTATTGTATTTTCATTGTGTTTTAATGTGATTTCATCTATATTTTGATGTTTAAATACTTAATATGAATTGCTATTTTTGAGTGATGTTTATTATGCATATACAATGTAATAGGCCGAGAGAGTGAGCTTGGAAATTTCTGTTGGGTTGTACAACAACAGTTGGCTCCCAATAAACCTATAAGCATTCAAGTTTTCAAGTACTTAAAAAGAGATCTTAGTTATTTAATTAATTACCTATAGGATTGCTTCATATTTAGTTGAATGGTTAGGAAAGGTTGTGTGAGTCGAGAGATAGCATGATTAATTCTATTTTACTTCAACTAATGAAAACTAATTACACCTTGAGAGAGGATAATTAAACTTTAGGAAATATTGGATCAAGCATAATTGAATCAGTAAGATAATAGGAAAGCAAAATAGGGATAAAAGTAACTCATAATCTCAACATTAGTCATCAAATTCCTGCACTTTTACCTATTGACTATTCATTATTAGTTTGTTTAATTTTAATTTATTTTCTCTTTTTTTATCACTTGAAATTATTCCTTAAACAAAGTTCAAACTAAATTAAGTAGTGACTAAATATAATCCTTGTAGGACAATATCTGCTTATACTATAAGTAACGATCCG
>JAOXYD010155948.1:0-10379 GCA_028565735.1 Pinacopodium congolense | reverse complement strand
AATTAAACTATTCCAAAGACCAGATCGTAAGTAGCATAAAAAATCAATAATTCCTACACAAGATAAATTTAATAATCTTAAGTCTAAAGATCAATTATACAACCATCATAATGAGATAATTCACAGAAACATAAGTAATATTTCATTTGAGATTCTCATAATCTAGTCAGTTCAGTGAACTTGTTCTCTAATAAACACCCACATATTTGTTTAAGTGTTTCTACACTTTAATCTATGAAGTCGGTTACTTTCTTTATAAGAAAGAAACAAAAACATGTACTAATTTAACTGTTCCATCAATACACTATCTTGATGAAGGTGTGATTAGGAACATTTTAGGAATAATATAAAATTGCAATTTGAATCTTATAATTATAATCGTATTATAATTTATAATTAAAAAGTAATTATTCTAGGAATTTTATGTTTATGATTAATAATTAAAATAATTAACAAATACATAAAGATAAAGAATGTCTTTTATTAAAATAAAAAATATAATGTTATGCAAATAAATTACAATCAACAAATTGGCTATAAGGGCATAAACTAACAATCTTCCACTTACACTAAAGCCAATTACCTATGTATCTAATACCATAGTCATTCATATGTCTATTATGTCTTTTATGAGACAACGACTTAGTAAGAGGATCTGCAACATTCTCTTTAGTGGAAACTTGCTCTATTAAGATTTCCTTCCGCTCTATTATCTCTCGAATTAAGTAAAACTTCCTGAGTATATGCTTAGATCGCTGATGAGACATCAGCTCATTTGCTTGTATAATAGTGCCATTGTTGTTATAGTACAATACTATCGGATCAACAATGCTAGGAACCACTCCAAATTTAGTGATGAACTTCTTAATCTAAGCTGCTTTTTTTGCTGCCTAAAAAACTAAAATATACTCAGTTTTGATTGTTAAATCTGTAATGATTGGTTGTTTGGAACTATTCCAACTAACCACATCACCACAAAGAGTAAAAATAAACCCTAACTGAGATCTACTATCATTATGAACAAACTGGAAACTTGCATCCGAATGACCCTAAACTCTCAACTCAATTCCTCTATAGACAAGGAAAACATCTTTAGTCATTCTCAAGTACTTTAAGATGTTTTTCACAGTTATCTAGTAACCCTCACCAAGATTAACTTGATATCTGCTTGTTATGTTCAAAGCATAAGTAACATCTAGTATCGTACATAGCATCGCATATATAATTGATCTAATTGTCGAAGAATATGGAAACATGATTTATTCTATTTCTCTCTTCTTGTGTCTTAGGACACATGCTCTTGGAGAGAAAAAGTTCATGCAATGTAAGTAAGAATCCTCTCTTAGAATTCTCTATGCTTAATCTCTTTAACACTTTATCTATATACGTAGATTAGGAAAAACTAAAAAACCTCTTTGATCAATCGCTATAGATCTTTATATCTAGTATATAGACTGTCTCTCCCATATCCTTCATAGAAAAATTCTTGAATAATCATATCTTAAGATACTAGAGCATTGGAATGTCATTTCTAATAAGTAATATATCATCCATATAAAGTATTAAGAAAACAACTGTACTCCCACTTACCTTCTTATAAACACAAGCTTCATCCACATTTTTAATAAAATCAAACTTTTTGATTGTCTCATCAAATTGGATGTTCCAACTCTGTGACACTTATTTTAGTACATAAATAAACTTTTGTAACTTGTATACTTGATCAGGAAATTTCTTGGATTTAAAACTCTCAAGTTGTGTCATATACACATTCTCTAGTAAATTCCCATTTAAAAAAAATGCTATTTTGACATTCATTTCCCTAATTTCATAGTCATAGTATGTAGTTATAGCCAATATAATCCTAATGGACTTAAGCATTATTACTGACAAAAAAGTTTCATCAAAATCAACTCTTTATTTTTGTTTGAAACCTTTTGCCACCAACCTTGTTTTGTACATATGCACATTTCCATCCATATCAATTTTTCTCTTAAAAACGAACTTGCATCCAATAGGTACAATACCTTTAAATGCATCTACCAAAGTCTATACTTGGTTAGTGTACATGAATTTCATTTCGGATTTCATGGTTTCTTACCATTTTAAAGAATCAATGTCTGATATTACTTCCTTAAAATTAGTAGACTCATCTTCTATATATGAAACATTATCACTCCTCTTTTCTACATGTAGATCTAATTTAATAAAAAGACGGTGTATCCTACTAGTGCGTCGCAGACTATATATTTCTTACACCATTGGTTGTACGTCTAATGAATCAATTTACGATTCTTATTCCATTTGAATGTGTATTTGTAGTTCTAGAACTTCTCTAAGTTCTGCCTCATTTTCATTACTTTTCTTGAGAATAAATTCTCTTTCTAGAAATGTAGCATGTCTTAAGATAAACACCTTTTAAATACCCCACAAACTTCCATTTATCTTATTTTTCTTCAAGCTTATCAGATATTACACGCTTCACATAAACGTCACATCCTCAAATCTTTAAATGTGACAACTTTGGTCTATTATTAATTCATATCTCATACGAAGTCTTGTCAAAAAATTTGGACAGAACTCTGATTAAAAGGTAAGCAACAGTTTCAAGAGCATATCTCCAAAATAAAATTGAAAAAGCTGCACGTACCATATCTAATAAAGTATGGTTTCTCTTTTTAAAAACCACATTATATTGTGGAGTTCATGGAGGAGTTTATTGTGAGAGAATCCCATTATCTTTTAAGTAACCTAGAAACTCCTACTCCAAATACTTGTCACCTCAATTAGATCTAAGTGTCTTAATACTCTTACTAGTTTATTTCTCTACCTCAAGTCTAAATTTTTTGAACTTTTCAAATACTTCAAACTTATATTTCATTAAATACACGTAGTTATATCTTAGATAATTATTTATGAATATAATAAAATAGTAATATCCACCTCTAACTTGAGTAGACATAAGGTCACATACATATGAATTTATAAGCTCTAATAACTGAGTAACACATTGTCCCTTTCCACTAAAAGATAGTTTGGTCATTTTACCCATTAAATAAGATTCACAAGTTTCATATGATTCATAATCAGAAGGATCTAAGTATTATGTAACTTCGTGAGTCTTATTTCATTGACATGACCTAACCTACAATGCAATAAATAAGATGAATTTTAGTCCCTTAATTTACTTTTCTTGCTATTTATGTTGAGAATTGACCTTTCAAGATCTAATTCATACAATCCATTTTTAAGTATAACAAATTTATAATAAACATCATTTTTATAAAAAGAACAATTATTATTCTTAATAATGAGGACAAATCCATTAATGTCCAAACATGGAATAAAAATAATGTTTCGTGTGATAACTGAATCATAATAACAATTATTTAGTTCAAGTACAAGGCTAGAAGGTAAAGCTAAACTATAAGTTTTTATAGCTAATGCGGCAACTCTTGCTCCATTGCCGACCTGTAAGTTCATTTCTCCTTTTCTCAATGATCTACTATCCTTCAATACTTATACATTGGTGAAAATGTGAGATTCACATCCTGTATCTATTACCAAAATTGTGAAACAAAAGTAGAAAGATTCATTTCAATCATAAATAAACCTAAAGATGAAGCCATGTTTAACTTCTTTTCCTTCAAGTTAGTAAGATAAGATTTGCAGTTCTTCTTCTATTGTCCAGCTACACCACAATAGAAACAGATGTCCTTTTTATTCTTCTTGACACCATATGCTGGTTTTGCTACTTTAGCATAAGCCTTTTAGTTCTTGTTCTTCTTCTTCTTCTTAAGGGTCTTACCCTTATTCTTGGAAGAAGAAGGGCCAACAATAAGAATAGAATTAGATTCCTTCTTAAGACATTCTTCAGATGTCTTGAGCATATTGAGCAATTCAGTCAATGTTACTTCCTTATTGTTCATGTAAAAGTTCATTATAAATTGTTCAAGATTCAAGGCAAGAGATTAAAGAACTAAATCAATGCTAAACTTAAGTTTGAGGTCATACCCCAATTGACCTAATTTTTCAATGTAGCCAATCATATGAAGAATATGAAGTTCCACTAAAGATCCAAGACTTTAGTAGAACGCAATAATCATGTTCTAAACATGACTTAATATTTAAATGAGGGATTTAAAATTTCAAGGTTTCATTTTAATTATTATAATCTCATTATATTAAATTATCTAACACAATCTAATTATGAAAAATAATTTGAGCACTTTACTTATTTCTAAATATTGATTTGATATTAAATTAAATTAAATTAATTAATCAAATCTTGAAAAATTAAACTAAAATTTAAAAAATATTTCTAATAAAATTACCTTTGAAAACTAGTTTCAAAACTTAGAAAACAAATTTCTAAATTTATTAGGAATTTAAACTAATTTAAACTTAATTCTATTAAAAATTAATTTAACTTAAAACAATTTTAAATTAAATTAAAACAACAAAAAAATTGGAAGAACATCTGTTGGGGCATCGTGAGTCGCGTGCCAAGCACGCACCTCACATGGCTGAGTGCCCTTTCTTCCCTAAACATTTCTTCTTGGTTTTTTTTCTTTTATCGTTTCCTTCTGCCTTACTCTACGTGATGTTGTCCTCCAATGCTTCTAAAGCTTTCTTCTCCAACATCCATCTCCATGGACAAGAAATCAATAGATCAAGAAACTCTAGAGAGAGAAAGTGTTCCATCAAAAAGGGACGGCTGTAGCAGTGGTCCTCCTAACACCGGTGGTCCCTTAAAATCAGACCTTAGGTCCATTAACACCCATCCAATTCAAGAATCAAACATTCAATGAATTAACGTTTATTGACCATAACTCAACATAAATTAAAAGAAATTATAGAATATATAATTCTTAAATCTGATTGAAACAAAATGCATTTAATAGTTTCATTGATGAAAGAAAACGTTTAATTGAGACACTTTATAATTTGAATACAAACATTATGCATTTAAGGATTCGAAAAACAAAAGGTTGTACTAATCTTCCCTAAACATTTCTTTTGGGTTTTTTTTTCTTTAATCGTTTCCTTCTGCCTTGCTCTACGTGCTGTTGTCCTCCAATGCTTCTAAAACTTTCCTCTCCATCATCCATCTCCATGGACAAGAAATCAATAGATTAAGAAACTTTAGAGAGAGAAAGTGTTCCATAGAAAGGGACAATTGTGGAGGTGGTTCTCCTGACACCGGTGGTCCCTTAAAATCAGACCTTAGGCCCATTAACACCCATCCAATTCAAGAATCAAACATTCAATGAATTAACATTTATTGACTATAACTCAACATAAATTAAAAGAAATTATAAAATATATAATTCTTAAATCTGATTGAATCAAAATGCATCTGATAGTTTCATTGATGAAAGAAAATTTTTGATGGAGACACTTCATAATTTGAATACAAACATTATGCATTTAAGGATCTAAAAAACAAAAGGTTGTACTAATGAAGACCCACTCAAATTAAGTAATAACAACTTTAAAACTATTGAACGGTTCCAGATATTCAGGAAACATGATACACGAACAACATGAACTACATGATGAATTAAAACAAAAGTTTTCTAGATTAACCATATGATCGGTGTTCATCATTTTTCTAGAAACTTGAATCTCTAGGAACAATTAATAGGCCAAAACCAATATTTTTCTAAAAAACAAATATCATATATCAAGTTTCCAGAACCTAGCCATTGTAAATTAGTTTAGAAACAATTTCTAAGGGGCACACAAATCGGTTGTTTCACAACCAACATTAAAGCACAAGTAGCCAGGGAACTAACATTTCGAACAAATTCATATACGAAAGACAGAATATTCAAAATAACACTATTTGCATTCCTATTCCAAAAACAATTTAAGGAATCATTGAAACAAATAGACATTGCTAATGTAAACTTCAAAAGTAGCATATTGAAGACATTAGATAGTCCAGAACGCAGTAAAATGGAGATCATATCATCATGCAAAGAACTCTTCCAAAACATAGGCAGCAAAAATAACGAAATGTTTAGTATACACTATTTTATTTAGAACATTTCTAGGCCAAAATCATCAATGCAACTCTTGCACGAATCAAATCACAATAGAATCAAGCTATAAATCAACAGTAAATCTGTTAAAGGGTGTCTCTAATACCCCTATTGGAAATTTAACGCAAGATCAAATCTAGCTGTAGTGGAATAATTTAAAATTTTTGAATAAGATCAAATTTAATAAATTTAATTCAAAACATATAACAAGAAATTAATGAAGTTAAAAAAATTTTACACTAGTCTGTTTTCGATTTCCTTA
This sequence comes from Pinacopodium congolense, assembly GCA_028565735.1. Classification (NCBI taxonomy): domain Eukaryota; kingdom Viridiplantae; phylum Streptophyta; class Magnoliopsida; order Malpighiales; family Erythroxylaceae; genus Pinacopodium; species Pinacopodium congolense. The sequence continues at coordinate 4,070 of JAOXYD010155948.1, read as the reverse complement.
TGAGATTTTCCTTTTTTTTCACTAATCTGTCAATCCATGAGCTGTTCAATCGTTCGGCCTCTAACGACATCCATATGTCTCTTTCAGAGAAAATTCAAATATGATTTGAGAGGAAAAATGTAAAAATGCTAGCTTTGTTTTTCTAATTTTTTCCTTTTATATGAAAATTTATATTTTTCATATCTTTGAACTTTATCAATATTACAACTAAATTCAAACTTTAGTCCTAATTATGAATTAGTCCTAATGAGATCAAATATCACATATTAATCTTTGAAGTTTCTAAAACTTCTCAGTTAAGTCCTACTTAATTAAAATTTCACTTTCTTCTTTATAAACCTTTTATATTTGACACATTAAATTCCTAATATGTTAGTAGTGATTATAAATTATAATTATAATTCACAGTTAGAATTAAATAAATTAAAAAAATTTAATTTATCTTTAATTCTCTAATTAAACAATTTATAATCGTAGATTATGATTGACTTCTAGTAACATATCATGACCACCCATATATTAGAAATGTTAAAGTGGTTTGACTTAACCTATTTATACATGGTTATAATGTATAATTTAACCATTTTATCATTCAATGTTCCAATTGGAATTAAAGTATGGAATTAGTGTCTACTCTAAATAATTAAATCATCTTTATTCTTGCTAATTAGTAAATGATTTATAATTGATATTTGAAATTTTTTAAAAAAATTTCAATTCATTTTGGCCAGAGATTTCTAAAATCAGTACTAATCAAGAATAGTAGAACATTCTCTGTAATTACTTTAGGGTAACGAATCATTTATTAATTCACTCAATTATCTCCATATAATTCATATTATACCCAATAACTACCGAATTGAAATATTTCAAAGAACAGATCATAAGTAGCATCAAAATACAATAATTCCTACACGAGATAACTTTTGATAATCTCAATTCTAAGGATTAATTATACAAGCATCATAATGAGACAATCTACGGACACACAAGTAATGTTCCATTTGTGATTCTTATAATCGGGTCAATTCATAAATTTATTCTTTAATATGCACCCATATGTTTATTTAAGTGTCTTCACATTTTAATCTATGAGATCGATAACTTGCTTTATAAGAAAAAATAAAAACATATGCTAATTTAATCGTTCCATCAGTACCTCGGCTTGATGAAATAATAATTAAGAACATTTTAGGAATAATACAAATTGTAATTCGAATATCATAATTATAATTGTATTATAATTTCTAATTTCAGGAATTTTATCTTTATGATTAATAATTAAAATAATTAACAAATAAATAAAGATAAATAATATCTTTTATTGAATTAAAAAAATGTAATGTTATATAAATAAATTACAAACTATAAATTGGATGCAAGTGTATAAATTAACATATATAGGTGAGATTATAGAAAGATTATTTAGGTTTAGTTATATTTATGTTAAAAATAAAGAGTTCACGACTCAAATTTGTGAAAATCTTTGAGTTTCTTTAATTTGGATAGCCTTCTATAAACCCCTTAATTAATGCTGGCAACAAATGAGCACTTTGCCTACGAACAATATTTTGAGAGCCTAGAGTATTTTTATTGTTAGTTAAGTAAAAGGTGTGAAGGAATAGAGACCATCTTTTGATTCTTAATGTATTACTTTCCATTGTAAATTGATTAATCAAGAATTTTGATTCACCCATATCCTTAACAAATTAGTGACCTCAAACAAATCAAAGTTTTTGGAAAAAAAAAAGGGTTCCAATGGTTAAATATTAGATTTTAAATATTTTAAATTAAAAATGTAAATACATCATTATTATCCAATTAAAACATATAAAAGTTATAGTTTTTTGGTCCAATTTAATTGAGAATAATTATAGTTCAGTTTGATTTTCAATTCAGGTGTTATTTATAACCATACTAAATTGAAGTCAATAGGACAATTTGATTCGGATGTAATGAAAATTTTGTAGCAATGATACAATATTGAAGGTACAATTTAATTCTAGATCTTTTTCTTTGATTTTTTATTTCGATTTAATATATCCAAAATTTGTATAAAGCCCTCATTAATATGCATCTCATCAAAACTTGACATTAAGAAAGTAGCTTATTTTAAAAATTTTATTACTAAGGAATCTACGCAAAGGAAAGGCTAGCCTGCAATTCATAATTACGTCATGGACAAAAGATATGCCTTTCCTTGTAATATGATTCATTCCTTAAAAATTCTCGATCATTTTATATTTGAAAAAAAAAGGTCTCATACTTAACACAATAGTTCCTAGCCAACTCCTGTTTTTGTTATTCTGAAAATATTTTTTGATGAAATTGACAAGTGATATGATTTAAATTTTGTAAAATTATGTTAAATGTAAGCTCCATATTATATATTTTTTAAGAAACATCGTCTTACTTATTTCTTACGAACCCCTTAATTCTTATATTGATTTTTCTAATAAAATATTAGACTATGTAGAATGTTTCGTAAATAAGTGAAAATATAAGAGGTTTACCCTTACGCGTCTTTTACCTGCCTCAATTTGGGTTAGGGGCATAAAAAGCTATAAAGGTGACAGTCGAAGATTAAGCATCGTTTGCACGTTAATATTTATTATATGATTAAATTGCAGGATATTTTGCTAGGATTCTCCGGCTTAGAAACTGGTACACATTTGAATTAATCAATTAACGCGCATTTTCAATGAAGAAGAGTTGCTTTCATTGACATTTCAAAAGCTAAGATTTGAAGTAGCCGCATTAATAACAATTGTCCACACTAGGTCTCTGTAACTTGTCTCCTGACTACTGCTAGAAATAAGGACAAACTTTTGTTTACATACAGAAATCCACATAATTCTTGTTCACGTATAGCAGCAATTGTAAAACTGGGGTCCAAACTGATGATTTCATCATTTTATAAACAGGATTTTAAAAAAAAAAACCTCTCTGGATTGGCATTACCTATACATGAAGTTTCTTTTTCATTTTATATGAATAATTTTACAATTTCACGCTTTCGTGTGGCAGAAACATACACCCCAATGAAAGCACAATTTAAGAGAAAGTGGGTTTTCCCGGAAAGTGAGAAGAAAAAGGTGAGAGTGTTCATCATTTTACTATAATCACCTGGAACACGAGTATGAGATTGGTTTATTTTCTGTTTCCAAACTGTCTTTTCTAAGATATGCATAAACAATAAACAATATGAAGCTGTAGGTTGAAAGGTCGTTTTACATGAGGCTTCAAGGATAACTTTTTACCTAACCAGCGCCAACTTGTATCAAATTAAGTGGACCTTATATTTATATCTTCATATAATAGTGGACCAGAATATTTAATCAGTAGTGGCTCTCTAAAAATATGATTAATGGAGTCAGATTTATACATTTCGAAGTTATAGTATGACGTTGAACCTTAGAGATGTGTTCATATAATTAATAAAAGCGGTTCATGGCATCTGATGAGATAAATTGACATAATAGAAAAGAAAGCAGTATTGCATTAGCAAAGCTTTACTTTTCATTATGCCCGTTCATATGGAACAGAAGTCTTATCAAAGTTTTAAATTATAATAATGCAATACTATTATAATAATTATAGTTGGAGAGGGACATAAATAAAATAATGTGAATGAAATTATAACAAATTATAATTAGATTTGACCACAATCTTAATATTGCAGTCACAATTAAAGTTGTGATCTGCAATTGTATTGTGTCTAATATAAGAATGATAATTTTGTTAAGACTGAAATTATATGTGAAGAAAGCCATGATCACAAAAGAAATTCTGAAGTTCTGTAACTTTAGGATTATGACAAGAAATGCATAAATTTTCTTCCTAGAGCTAAGACAAAAATTATCAAGGTGTTACGAAATATATAATTACATCAAAATCGTATGTGCATGGTCGGCACAAGATGCTATAATTTGTAGTAGAAAATTCTTCAGTCATTGGTTATTCATTTTAACAAAGCAAGGGAATTCATGATTCCCAGGTCTTGCCTCTTACCATGATTAAATTACATGACTGCTGATACTTCTCCTGTTCTTTAAGTTAGAGCATTACTC
>JAOXYD010155938.1:0-10379 GCA_028565735.1 Pinacopodium congolense | reverse complement strand
CTTGCATCAACTTGTAGAGCTTGAAGAGGTGAACAAAAGCCCTAACCTTTTAAGAACAAAAGAAGAAGAATGAAAGACCAATGGAGGAAGAAGAACAAGAAGGGGAGTTTCAGTTTTTAGAGAGAGGGGAGAGCAAAATGCAGCTGCAAAAGGTGTGTGAGAGAGGGAAATTTCGTGTGAGTGATGGTGGGGAAGAGTGAAAGATGACAAAAAGTGAGTAGTGGTAAGTAAAAGTCACTATTCACTTATTATTCATTTGTTTTTTTCCAACCAATTCTCCTATCTTAATTTCATCCATCAAATTACCATCCAATTGCTAGTTACTACATGTCTTAAACATGTCAATTTGGTGCCCTAAGGTTCCCCATTAATTTCCTATGAAATTAGAGATTAATTGCTTAATTACCGATTAAGAATCACTAACCTCGATTACTTGAACATCTTGGCTTTAAGCAATTTTTTGGAGCTCTTTGGGTCCAAATTACATCATTAATAAAGCACAAAAAACATAGATAATTGTCTTAGCTTCGATTTGATATATAGGTCACATTAATCAGACATACATAGCAAAAGTTATGATTTTTTTTATCATAACAACTCAATTTATTCTCAATTTTGCCAAATTTCAGATTTTTCCTAAATTTTCTCAAATTAAACCTAATTAATCAATTAATTCCACAATAAATCATGCTAATCCCGACTAGGGTACTTTTGAGATGTTACAATGATTTTAATATAGAATTTAATAATGATGAGCTAGTAGAATACTTGGAAGAGTTAACTAAGGAAAAGAAGAAAAATTGCAATAAGTATAAAGAGACCTTGAAATTATTAGATGCACACAAACGTGAAAATAAAAAACTTAGAAATGAGTTAGAATAAAAAATTATGGATATTGGTGATAAGAAAAAATTGATAAAGGAAATGCATCTTTAAAGAAACAAGTAGAATTAAAGTATATGGATGGTGATGAGCAAAAATTAAGAAATGATAATGCATCACTAAGAAAAGAGATAGAAACCTTTAAAGAATCTTTGTCTGAATTTACCAAGGGTAAAGAGAAGCTAGAATGAATGCTTAAAATCTAAAATTCTTCAAATGATAAATTTAATCTAAATTTTAACAAGGATAATGTTCCATTAAATAATAAGATCACATTTGTTAAAGGAAATATTTTAAAAGAGGAATAATTACCTAGGCTATCTATAGAGAATGGCACATCATCTTCTAAATCTTAACCTAAGAGTCAACATCATACATTTATGTATTATTTAGATTTAGAAAGGAATGCATTTGAACCAAAATACGCATTATTATTATCAAAATGCAAAATTACAAATAATGCAATTAGGCCTTATGTTAGGAAAAGTGATTCATTTAACTTGCATATTCCTCATATACATGTATAGGAACCTAAAAACATGTCTTGTTCATATCCTAAGTACCATTCATCAAAATAGGACATATAGTGATACAAGACCTACGAGCACACCACAAAGTGGATATAATATTAGGATGTACTATTACCCACTAAGGAAAAACAATCAGATGAGAAGATTTAATAAGTCTAAACATATGTATGCATATTGAGATGCATATAAGAGTCACGCACTTTTATTTTGCAATTATTATAAACATTATGGACATGTTCAAAGTCTTTGTTATGATAAATCAAGTAGTTGGAATGATTCACTAAATGGTTGGAGAAAGGCAACCAATCTCCAAGAACCCAAGTTAGTATAGGTACCAAAAGTCTATAAAATACTATTTTGTAATTTCAAAGTACTTCAAGGATATCACTAAGAGCAAAATAGAATCACCAAGGCACATTGTTGAACTAAGGAACAGAAGAAATTAAAATTTATAATATACGAAAATGGAGGTCCGTGCTTACTTTAAAATTAGTATGAAATTGGTATATGGAATGAAAATTGATGATTGTTGATATTTTCACATTGAATAGCAATTGATAATGGATTAAGTCAATTCAAATGAGACTAAAGGAAAGGAAAAAGAATAATATCAAGACTAGATTTTTCATGATTAGGATAAAATGAGGAATTATGTAAAATTATGAATAAGTTTTTTATAAAGAGAACTTTTAGATGCTTTTTATAAGGTAGTATGCGGAAATATTATGACATAATTGGATGGATAAAATTTTTTTAACCCATGAATGATGAAGTCTAACTTAATTTGAGGCCAATTTTAGTCAATATAATAGATTATGCGAACACGATATGTATTTGAAAAGATTTTGCAAAAATATACTTTTGGAAGAAAGAGTTTTAAAATGCCTTAAACGTTAAGATGTTAATTTAAAAAGTTGAAACTTCAATTATAATATTTAGATCTCTTTTATGTTTATTGCTTCTTTTAATGCCTATAAATTTACATTTACATAGTTTTCATAAAAAATAAGGATAAATTACTTTTTTATTGAGGGGACGCTTTGATAATAGACAATTTTAGGGAAGAATTGCTAAAATAATATGGAGGTTTAATGAACTTGGAATTTTGATGATCTTATAAATAGGTAGAATAATTTACAAAATAAGTAACTAAAAGTTTGATAATTTTGATGAATCTTAAATTTTTATAATAGTGATAAGCTTATGGATTTATCTTGTGTTTGATTTTATGAAAAGAATTAACAACTATAGCAATGTATTTGGATGTTTGATTTGATACATTTTGCAGTAAAGACTTCTCTTTATAAATTTCCTATTGCATGATGGTATCTTTATTCATCAAACTTACACATGATATTTAGATCTGGAAGATTCATCCTAGATGTTTATAAGCTTGCACATTTTTCTAAGATTAAAAGAAAATGTGTCTTAAATTTCTTAAAGAATTTATATTAGTTTCGATCTATACTAGGGAATATATAAAATTGTTGAATTAAGATTACGTTTTAATAATTTCTGATGTTATAATATGTTAAGTTTGGTCTTATAGAAAGATGAAAAGCTTGATAATATGGTGGATCATAAATTTTTTCATAAGGCATAAACTTAGGGGAAGCCCAAATGTTTAAAACCCTTTAAAGATGAATTCGGTTTGTTCCTTGAGTTTTTTATGATTTGTTACTTAATATATGAATTAAGGTAGAGTTTCCAAAACGTTGATGTATATAATATGTGGAACTTAATAACAATATTGAAAAGTTTTGAGTTTTGTTAAACTTTGATAAATTTTTGCATTATATTGTTTTTTCAAAAAGGGGAGAGTGGTATGTAATACTAAAGTGAGTTATGAAGGGGGAGTTACATGTTTAAAGATGATTGTAATTATGAATTATGGTTTATATGCATAATTAGCCCTATTGATCCCTTCATCCCTTGACATGTGAGTTTTAATTTTCAAAAAATGATAATGCACAAATTTATAAAGAGTTTGTAAAATTGGATAAGATAAATTTTAAGTTGTAATTGACTGTAAACTTGATGGAAATTGAGATTATTGAAATAGTTGCTAAATTATGATTAATTTAGGAGCAATAAGTAAAAAAAATAATTTGAAAAAATTAGATATTTTCTTTGGAATTGTGGTCTTAAAATGACTTTTGGATATGTTGTAATAAGTTTGATTGTTTGGTAATATTAATTGAGAATTGAGAATTGAGGATATTTATGATTAGTATAGAACATTGACAATATTGATGGTTTTGGGTAATGTCGTTATGATGTCATGATAAAAAGGAGTGTCTCTTTCGAAATTCTATGTGATATTAGATAGTCTGGTATTTGTCTTAGCTTTATGAGTTTTTAAATATATGATGATCGCTTATGTGTTCTGATGACATTGATTTTTTAGTTTAAATGAGGTTATCATTAGTGATACATAAAAGGGGAGCCTATTTGAGAGATTTTTCAAATGTTTTTGAAAATTTTAAGTTACATTAGGAAAGGCTAATTGTCATTGGAGTGATATGCCTTTTCGTATGTGTATTTTTCTATGATTACAAAAAGGTGGGGAGAAAATATGTGATATTAGCTTAAAGAGGAACAAAATATTTGTATATGGTTTTTCATTTATCTATGTTTTCACTTATTATATGTTTCTAATTGATATGATTCAAATATCTTGAATTTTCATATGTTTTTAATGTCATTTCAATCATAATTTTGTGTTTAAATGCTTAATTTGTGTCATTTTAGAATTTTTCATGTAAATATGATAATGGAACACAAATACAAACTAAAAGCATGAGGTTTGGAAGACAAAGGAGCAAAATATCAAAAAGTAAAAGCTTTAAGGAGCGAAGCAAAACGGCACAACAAAGAAAGCTTAAAGTGGAGCAAATTCACTTGAAGAAGAGGACAAAACAAGCTTGAAAAGCTTGGCATAAAATGCAACTCATGAGTGGCATTTAAAGTAAATAAGAGGGCTACATTAGGAGCTTGTCTTGAAATGAAACGGCAACAGAAAAAAGTGCCAAGAAGAGTGGAGCCTTCACTTCAAAACAATAGCAACATGGGGCTATCCTTGGTGAGCAAAATGGCAGCAAAGAAGGATCAAATGTGCAATGTTTAAATGGGCAAGGCAGTGGCACTTTTATGGGGAAAAAAACATGCAGCCCTAGTGAAAATAAAAACAAAAAGAGCAAGCTTTCCATAAAAAAAGGGGTGGGTGGCACTAGAGAGGGGAAGTGAAGAGCTACAAAAAAAAAAAGAAGAAGAAGAAGAAGGACAACAATAACTAGCTTAAAACAAAGGTGGTCGGCACAAGAGAGAAGGGGGACAGCTCCTAGCTTGAATGGGATATCTCCAAGCTTTCCAAAAGAGAAGGGGAAGCAACTAGTTAGGAGCTTGGTTGAGTTGGCTTGGATGTTATCTAGGAGATGTAGCATGTCCTTGTAGCTTCACCACCATTTAGTATTTATTTTGACTTAATCTACTCTTTATCCATCACCTTTTGGCCTTATAGTTGTTAGCTTTAGTTTGTCTTTTTCCTTGTTGTCCAAATGTTCTTAGCTTTTCATTTTCCCTTGCTTTCTTTTCTCCATTTTTGATGTTATTGTCTTACTGGTTTCATTTTCAATTGTTTTCCTTTGTAATCTAAATGCTTGGTTAGTTTAATGTCTTGGTTTTTTTTTTTTCATTTTCTCTTTTTTCTTCTATCTTAGCTGAATGCTTGATTTTGGTTTATGTCTTTGACGTATTCTTATGTATTATTAATCTTTGGTTTATGTTATTATGTTATCTTTAATAAGTGTTAAGTTTTATTGCCTAAATTTTCATTCATGCTTTGTGCCTTTAGTTAATTTATGTTTGATAATTTAGTTTTGTGCTTGTTCTTATGATTTTAATTGTTTATATTTCAATTTTTTTCAATTTATATATGCTGAAATTTTTATTTAAAGGTTTATTTTAGTTTAGTTGAATTAAGTTTTAGTTAATTAATTAATAGTTTAGTAATTTGTGATTGTGTTAGTTTTAAGTGTTGAATTGTGTTTTCTTCATGTCTTAGATTGCGCCTTAAATCATTAGATAAAAATCCAAAGATGAAGAGAGAAACAAAAAATATCACTACTGTGTATACAAAGAGCTCTAAAGTAAGCATTACATAATCTCCAAAATCCTTTTTTGTTTGGAAAAAAAAAGAAAATAGAAGAATGAGTTGGCGACTCATAGGCAGTGACTTGGTTAAGGGAACCCACCAAGCCAAAGCAAGTCTTCGTAGGGCAATTGTCACTACTTAAAAAAAAGAATAGCTTACTCTTTTGTATCTCATATGGGTTTCATAATTATATCAATTTGCTTTATAAGCGATATGGGACTCAACGGAGCCATTTTATGAGACGTTTTGTATCTGAGCCTCTTCAAAGATGGCTTATTACTGTTGATTCAATGATCCTTATAGGATATGGTCAACGAGAATTAATTATTGGGGACAGACAGACTGTTCTTTTGGTATTTTTAATTTTTCACCCTTATTTTAATTTAATTAAGTATTGTTTGTGTTCATTTAGTCTTTTATTTGGTTAATTTAATTTTGTTTGGCTAGGTGTTTAAGGGTTTAAAGGTAAATGAAAGACAAAGGATAAAGGATAATTAATTGTGAGAATGGAATTTGCTTTGAATTGACTTAGTGTTGTAAGGCTAGGTTAGTTTGGAACTTTCAATAAATGACATGAATTATGTATTATCTTTAGGATTGATCATCCTTTAGGTAATTTTCTAATTTAAATGCTAGGATTGAGCATGTGATACATAATTGTCTTTAGAGATTTCCAAAAATTAGTAATATGTTAGTTGGTTTTGATTGGATAGTTAACCAATTAATCTAGGGTTTCATACCTTTATATTACACTTTTTGAGCTTGTGAGTTAGTGGCTTAAGTTAGTCTTTCCTTAATACCTAATGTGTCTTCACTATTAATTCTAGAGAGCTTGTTTTAAGTTATATTAAAGATATAGAGCATTTTTAGAGCTTGTTATATTTAACTAAGTTAGAGGAACTGAGGGTTTGAGAGCTTGATCAAACCTATAGGCAAACACCATAACTAGAGCACCCTTTCATCTAAATTCAAGGATCAATAGTTATCTTAGAATCCCAACAATACCTTCAGCATATTTCTTTGTTATTGTTGTTTGCTTAGTGTGTTTTGCTTCGTGTTTATCTTTTTTGTTTTTTTATTGTGTCTTAGTTATATTAGTTCCTTTTGAGTTAAGGGATTTTATTTTTGTTTTTCTTTATAGCATTAGAAATAGTAGAACACCTTAGCTCTCTATGGGATCAACCTTGACTTGCCTTAACTATATAGTTAGGTTAGTTAGGTAAATTTATTATTTAGGAGTTCACGACAACTCATCAAATTTTTCGCACCATTTCCTAGGAGTTGGTGTTAGGGGGCAAATTCATATTGATTTTGGCTGTTATTTGACGTTAATTTACCCCTATTTCAATGCTTACTGGTTTAATTAATGTTTAGAAATGTTTAATTTGTAGGTTGATGTGAATAATTGGAGAAATGTGCAAAAAGATTTAAAAAAATGACACATTTCCAGACCTATAACAACACCCTTTGTAGCCTATTGTTGAAGGATTGTAGACCACCATTGAAGAAGACAGATTTTGTAGGCTAACGGTGGGCTATTCATCCTATAACGGCGCCATTGTAGATCAGTGGAGACCACCGTTATAGGGCACAGACACGTTTTCTCAGCCGACTCTTCCATAATTGTAGCTTGTCTTCTTCCTTCACTTGTAGCTACTCCTACCCTATAAAAAGAGGGCATCTCCAGACATTCTAAGCACCCAACTTCATAGCAACACACATTAGTTTTAGTTAGTTTTTAAATTAAAGTAGTTTTTAGGTTTTTTTATTTTCTTTCTTTTGTAATTTAAGATTTTCAGGTTGTTTGAAGTTCCAACAGCTTCACACATGTAGTTCAAAGTTATATATCCATCTAGGGATGTGATTTGGTTCATTCTAAATTCTTAATTTTGTGTATTGTTGTTGTTATTTTTAATTAATAAAAGTATTGTTGATTAAGTTATATTTCTTATATTCTTTGATTAATCGTTGTGCTTAATGTTAAATTCAGTTAAGTTATCATGTTAAATCTATTTATGGATGATTACTTGTGTCAATTTATAATTAATGCTTAATTAGTAAATTAATCTTTGTTTATTGAATGTTTAATGCTTATCTTAAACAAATCACTTAGGATATTACCATCAGATAATCTAGGATTCGACAGTTTCTACCTAGGTTATTAGAAAAGACAATAAACAATGTGGTTTAAATCAATGAACTAACCAAAGATTGGTTAATCATGAGGGTGCTAGTCTTGGATTAAAATAATTTAGGATTAAACTTCTTAAGCTTTAAGCCTATTACCTAAGTCTGAGGCATAAACAAACCCTAGGATAGGACCAACAGAGATAAGTTAGTATCTCAACTATAGCGCTCCCTTGATTTAGAGAAGACCCTAAATTAAGTGCAGTAATCCATCAATTAAATCATCTACTACCAAAGCTTAACTGAATAATTTAGGAAAAGCAATATGTAGCTCTTTTACAATTGATTGGAATTTTTCTAGCCTTTTTAGATTAGCTTTTAGTTATTTATGTTCTTAAATCATAAAACTGAGTCTTCTTTAGATAACTGTAATTTGATTGACCTAGTATTTCCATCATATAAACTTCCTCGTGTGATCGATACTTGGAGTCTTAAATAGACTCAACTTTATTACTTAATTCGACTGATATGCTTGTTGAAAAATTGATCTCGAATTAATTATTAAATTGTGCATTGAATGATAGATTAATTTGATCTAATTTTTTATATGGCCAACCGCAATCAATTTTTTGGCACCGTTGCTGAGGAAGTGATTTGTAATATTAGGGATATATAGGTGTCAATTACTCTAGAGTTTGTGTTATTATTTGTGATATGTTCTTTATTGTTTTTTATGTTTGTTTGATGTTTCATTTTTCAGTTTCTTTCTTTGTTTTTCTTTTATTGTCATCTTTATTTGTGTGTTGGGATATCTTTTGGTAGCTTACTAGGTATCAAGAAGATGTAGAGGCAACAAGACCATTGGTATGATTACCAATGGTGTGAGCCTGAAGATGAAATTAACCTGGGTGATAGTTGGACAAATCAATTCAAATATTTCGATGGAACCTATACCCCTAAATTTAAGGAATACCCTGATTACTCTTGGCTTAATCCTTCTTGTTTTGAACAACCTTCACATTTTTCTAGTCAACAGTATCCCGATTGTATAGATGAGTGTGCCTTTAGTTCGATAGATGATCCTGATTATTCTTGGCTTAAAAAGGTTTTATTCATTTTACATTTAGAAAATTCTTCTCAGCCTGAGCATGATCAAAGGACCATGGAGAAAATTTTAGAATCAATTAGAGAAATTAATCATGTAGAGTCAATTAAGCAAACAAGTGAGAGTGGTAAGTCAACATTAGCTTTAGGTAAGATAATTTTTGACACTGTTGACTGTGAGCATCATTTTTAGGTCATTGAAAATAAGTTAGATGAAGAGTCAAAGGTAGCATTGGAGAGCATAGATTTCAAAGGTATTTCGGCTTTTAATTCGCGAAAAGAAGTTGAATACTTATAATTTTTTCCAAAATGCTTTGAAAATGGTATGATTTATGAATTTAGGATCTTTCTGATTGGTATAGGAACTCTTCCAAAATTGGTTTGTCATTATACTAAGGATGAGGATGAAAATTTAGTTATTGTACCAAAGTTTAGGTTGAAAATTCCCTAACGTTAAGGTCCAGCTAAAAGACCTTAAAGAAGCACTTTTGGGGAGGCAACCTAATCGTAGAAGTAGGATTTCATATGTTTTTAATAAAATAGTATGCTTTTACATGCTTTTGGTGTGTTTTCTTTTAGTATGTTTTGGTGTATTTATGTGTTTTCTTCAGTTTCTAGTGCTTTGAGCCTTTGTCTTTGCTTTTCAGATAGCTACAATTCACATCAATAGAGAGCTTTCCCGATCAAATCTTTATCCAAGTGTATTCATTTTATTTCTCTCACATTTTATGCTTATTTGTTAATTTATGAATATTATGGACAATGCTCAAGTGGGGGAAGGAAATATTAGTTAAGTACACTTAAGTCTTTATTGTTTGATAAAATACCAATTTATTGATTTTCTTTTACTAGTTTATAATTTGTGAAAAAAATTTCTATTTTGATACTTATTATTGTCCATATTTTCTTTTGAATTTAATTATTTTTACAATTTGAAATGTTATATGATTAATTTTTATTATTAATGACTAAATTCTTTAAACTCATTTCATAATTTGGATAACGGATACCTCATGATTAGAATGATATTCCATATATAAAATGCAACTTCCTGGGTAATTTTATAACTTCTTTTAAGGCACTTTTACCATTAGAAGAAATAAATAAATAAATAACTTAGTTAATTAAATAAGTTAGCAGAATTCACTCCATTGATTTCTAATGTTATACATATATGTATATAAAAGAAAAGAAAAAGAAAAAGAAAAAAGTAATATGTGTGTGTGTGTGTGTGTGTATGTGTGTGTGTGTGTGTGTATAAGGTTGAAGTTATGAGCGTGCTTATTAAAAGTTGATTCAATGTAATTCAATTGGGTAACCAGAAGTTTTTCACGACAAAATATTTACCTTCGTGTCAAAAGATTGAGTTACATCTCAACTAAGATGCTCACATATTTAATTACTAAGTTATCTAAATAAATTGCTAATAAAGAATATGAAAGTATTTTGAAACTTGATGAATTAAACTCATTATATTTGCCTTTTACATGTGGAATTGATTTTTACGATTTAGGTTGAAGATTGAAGAAGCATGAAATTTGTTAAATGCATTTGCGAATTGATATGAATAATTGATTATGTAA
>JAOXYD010155927.1:0-10379 GCA_028565735.1 Pinacopodium congolense | reverse complement strand
CCTAACTTTAAGATTAACATCATAAACTTAAACCATTAGTGATTAAGCATGTTTTGTTATCATCAAAACCAATATTGGAACCTCCCTTGGTTCAACAGAATCATAAAGCAAAAGTTCAACAAAATAGTTTAAGAATAACTCCTATAAAATATTTAACTACTCATAATCCCAAACAATCCAACAATTCTCGTGTTTTCTATAATAAAAAGTAATAAAAAAAAGAAGAAAAAGTAATTGAGATAGAGCCTTGAATGTCTTCTCTTCACTCCATGAAAGATGGAAAACTTGGGTGTTATCTTGATGAGTTCCAAGGAAGATTATGCTTTCTTCTTTTGGGAGCCACTAAAAAACCTCAACTTTGCCTCTTTTGGATATTATCTAATGAATGTCGAAAGCTCCTAGGGTTTTGAGCCCTTATATATGTCAAAATGAGGGTCAAGATACTTAAAATCCCACGTTTGACCCATCCAGTATCAGACCCGCTGTCACAATTGTGAGTGGGTCACTATCGTGATAGAGTGCTTATGAACAGTGCTGTCACAATCGTGACTACCTGATCTCTGCAACTCTGAACACCCTTCACTCTTTTGACCATAATTTCTTCTTCGGACCTTTGATTAACTTGAAATTTGAACCAGAGACTCCTAACATCCTGATCGTCCTAAAAACAATTTTCATGGCCATATGAGCTCTAAAGGTCTCCCAATATGCCATCAAAGTCACCTGAAAAATAGCCCAATCTGAAATTCTGATGCCTATAAAATCAAGCAACGATATGCATCAAATTATCCCTCAAATAAGCTCCAAATCCACCCTTAAACACTAGAAAAAATAAACAATCACTTAAACACTTCAAATATCATGCAAAGATGCAAAATATGAAATAAACTAAAGCTAAAACACACAAAGAAACACTTAAAACACCTAAAAACAACCTAGAAACATAACCTAAAAGAACACTTATTAGTTGTAATGATGTAGGATATACTTCCCCTAAACAAGATATTACAAATTATCATAGAAACATCTTTTTTTAAAACTCAAATTATTTATTTGATCCACAAACAACCTAGAACAAAAGGCACGAATAACATGAAGCCTAAACCTCTAGTCTTTAGATATAGGAATTCTTACAAAATTCTCTAAAGCTTGGTTCACTTTTAAATTCAATTGTATTACCTAATTGATTTTCCAATAATTAAAAATCATTGATTGTGAACTTTTAATTACTTATGAATCAAACTTAGGTGATCCTACTAAGAAAGATGAATAAGGATCCAATTGATAATTGTGTTTTAGTATGTGTTTAGCATGTGTTTCTTGTATAACAGGTTGTTATTATTGTGTTTTAAGACTTGTTTTGTGTGTTTTTATTTAGTATAATCTTTGTTAGTGTTTTGTTTATGTTTGGTATTAATTTAGAGTAAGTTTTAATTATTTAAGTGTTTTTATTTTTGTTTTATGTTTTATTATTTAATTATTAATATTGTTTACAATTAAATCTTATTGGTATTTTTATTTATTGTGTAGGGCAAAGTGAAGTTGAAATTTGAAGTTGGAAGAAAAAGAAAACAAAAGAAAAAAAGGAAGCATAAAAAGAAAATGACATAAACCAAGACCAAGCCTAAGACCGGGTGCGTGTGGGTTGCACTGCTGGTGTAAGGGAGAACTTGACCCACTAGAGGGAGTCTAACCCACATGAAGAGTCCTGCTGGGCAGGCTGCTAAAGGTGCCAGATGGGCCAAGACTGCCACATGGACTGCTCAAACTCACGTGGGTCACTCATGGAGCTATACTTGGAGAAAACCTACCACATGGAGAGCCTGGCACTGGCCCCACCTGTTGGACTTGCGTATGGCCTAACCTACTGGACTGGAGTCGTCTAGTTGCTGGGTGTGGACCTACTCCTCTTGGAGCTCACCCACTAGGCTGGAGAGTCCTGGACATGCCCTCCTCCTTCCTCCCCTGCTGGCCAAGCAACCTGGACTCACATGCCTGGACCTAAGATGCCACCTGCTGCACCAAGTCCACCACTCCACCATGAGGAAATCCTAAGTGACACAGATTCAGATCACAGCCCCAGTCCAAAAAAAAGAAGCAGACCTTGCAGTAGAGGCGGAGGATAGAACAGAAAATTAAGGGGACAAAAATGAGAGAATTCGGAGAGTGCTAAAAAAAAAGCGAAGCAACATCTAGCAACATGCAGATAGTAGTGGAGAGCAAAGGAAAAGAGAGCAAAGTCGGATAGATTTGGAGAGACAAGCATAGTGACAACACACACACAAGTACAAAAACTTCAAGAGTTCATCAAGTTCTATATTTTAGTTTCAGATTTATTTTAATTTCATCTTAATTTTAATTTACTTTAATTTATTATGTTTTGCATTTTCAAGAATATAGACTTAATTGAACTTATTATTATTATTATGTGTGGCTAAAATATTTTTAGGATTTGTTGTTTGAATTATTTGTGACCCTTTGGTTATTAATTTAAGTTTAGGAATATTTGTGTTGTTTATTGAGCTTAAACACTACAATAAATCGAGAGAGAGAGTTGGGTAATTTGTGTTAGATGTACAATGAGAGTTGGCATTTAATAAACCTATAGACAACAAGATATTATTTTATTAGGAAGAGATTTCAATAAATTGGTAGACTACCTATAGGATAGATTCATATCTAGTTAAATGTTTAGGAAAGGCTTTGCATGTCTAGAGATCCTAAAGTTATTCCTAAATTATTTAGCTAGTGACATTTAGTTGCACCTTGAGAGAGGGTAGCTAAAATATTAAGAAATCTTGGGCCAAATATAAATTATATTAATTAACCAAAGGGAAACAAATTAGGATAACGATAAATCCTATGCTTAAATCTTGTTTTTCTCTAAATTTTCCTTTGTTATGTTGCTCGCTCCTACTCTGAAATTTGTCTGTGTTTGATTTATTTGTTTTTTTATTTTAATTTACTTAAATTGATTTCTTGAACAAAGTGTAAATCAAATTAATAGGGTGTCTAGATACAATCCTCGTGGGATAGAGATCCGTTTTTTACTACAAGTACGACCCGTATACTTATGGTTTTGAGCGTAAAACTAGTTGTTAGTTTTGCGAAGAACTCAACATAAATTTATTTGAAAATTTTCTAAACTTTTCTAAAATTTGAAGATACCAAGTTTAACAAATTAAATTTAAATGCATAATAATCTCATAGTTAAAAACTCTTAAAACTTGAATTTGATTTAAAACTTATTTAACAAAGGAGATCACTTAGACTTATGAAAATTAATTTCAATAAGTTTTAGAAATATTAGGGAAAATATAAAATTTTTGAAATTTAGAGAAATTCATTTATCAATAGCCTTAGAAAAATATTTGATAAAGTTTTTTAAACTAAAAGCTCTATAAGTCAACCAGAAATTAAATTAAACCCTAAATTTAAAATATAAAATTTCAAAATTAATTTAAATCAAATGTAATTGACTGCACAAAAACTTTAAATCAACATCTAATTGAAGTTTAAAATGTGGTCAATTTTAGAAAAACACAGAAAAATAGACAGAAATTTAAGTACACCCTAATAAGAGAAATATGAAAATTAGGGAAAATCAAAATTGAGTGTATGAAGATGCAATTGAATGTTCTATGACCCTAATTACACTTCTAATTGCAGGAAAAACACAAAATATTCGGGCTAATTTCTCAAGTCAATACTGAATTCCCATGTTTGAAAAGGCTAGGATACTAGAAATCTAAAATTGATGTAAATTGGGTTCATTTGGAGCTAAATAAGAGAGGGCTTTTGATTAGCTCATTACCAGGATCAAAAGGATAGCCTTAGAGTCGCCTGGCATTCACCAAAGATAAAGAACATCCAAGATAGTTGATGGAGGAGAGACAGCCGCAGGGAGAGCTCTTCTAAGTAAGAAGGGAGAGGAGGATGATAACTTAAGACCTTAGAAGGTAGAAGCTTGTGTTTTGGAGGCTCAAAAGAGGAGAACCAGCGTCGAAGAAGCTTTAGAGATAGCTGAAACGAGAGAAATAAGAAAGAGAAGTTTCGGGGGAAAAAGAGGAAGAAGGGTTTGTATAATGTCACATCATTAGGTTCAAACGAGCGATTCATTTTAGTATATCGATTCATTTAGATCGATAGGCCAATATTAAGTCAACTGAAGAATAAATTTGGTCAACCGATAATTGGTTGATCGAAGGACGCATTCGTTCGATTGACCATCAGTTGGTTGACCGCGACATTCAGTTGACTGACCAAAATTCTGTTGACCGAAATCGAAGGGTCATACATGCAAAAACAAAATTCTTTAAATGAACGAACACTAATTCATAGCAAATCTAATACACATTTCTTAAAAGTTAGTTACCTTTAAACTTGACCTTATATCTTTATTAATTTTTTCTTGGTTCAACAGTGACAATAATCCTTTTTCGTTCTTTGTGGTACCTACAAAATAAATTTTAATAAAATTTTGATACCCATATCATCTTGGGTACATGAGTGCTAATGTACTTTTCTCGACCATTCGATAAAACATTTACATCCCTTAAGCGATCATAACAAAAGTATTTTGCATAACCATATCTTTCACAATAAGAGAAAGTAGAGTGAATGATCTATTTGTCTTCTTTGGTTTATAATAGAACCTTTGAGAAGATTTTTGCGCTAGTTGAGTGAAGGTTCTAGTATTACTAATTTTTTGTTGAAAAGTTTTTTAGGTATTAATGTACACATAAATGCATGATTTCTAGAATGGGTTCTCATTGAAGATGGCGTATTTTGAATAAATTTAGGATCATCTTTAAAGTTCTTACTTTTTACAAAAACAGTCTTACTAAATGATGCTCCATTATATCCTAGACCTTGCTTATCATTTTCCATCTTTTGAACAATTAGCATTGTTTCTAGCTTTTCTTAGCCTTTTATAAAGTTTGATAGAGTTTCTTTAAGTGACTCTAATTCTTTCTTTAAGGCCATATTTTCATTCAACAATTCATCGTTGTCCTTAGACATCTAATCTAGATCTTTTCTAAGGATTTCATTCTCTAATTTGTACTCATCTACCATTTTCATGCAATTTCTTCTTCTTTTTTGCTAAGTCTTCCACAAACTATAGCAATTTTTCATAAGTGTACTTAACTTCACGTTCATAATTTTGAGATAGGAGTACTTACATCTTTGGGAGCTAGGAAGCACATGATGGCTATCTCTTATTTTCAGATTTGCTTGATTCACTCCATCCTGCCTTTAATGCTTTCTTTTTGTAATTCTTCTTTTCCTTCCTTTCCTTCTTTTCTTCCTTTTCGCTTTCTTGAAGGTGTGGGTAGTGTGACTTTACATGTCCTTTTTCACCACATTAAAAGCATGTTACATTTGATAATTTAGTTCTAGAATACTTACCTTCCTTTCTATGGATTAGAGCTTTTAATCGGATGAGCTTCCTTAAGCCTCTTGTGCTGAGTGCTAAGGAGTGTTCTTCACCACTTCTATAGGATGATTCTTCATTCTCACTTTCATATTTTTTGGTTTCTTTGAAGGTGATGCTCTTCTCTTTGGGTGCAACTTCTTCTTGAGTATCTTTCAGCACCATCTTATGGGTGAGTAGAGAGCCAATCAGTTCTTCAAGTGATAAGATATTGAGATCGTTCGCTTCTTGTATCGTCATCACCTTAGGTTCCCACAACTTTACTAGAGATCTTAAGATTTTCCTGGCAAGCTCAACATTAGAGTAGGTCTTACCTAGACCCTTTAAAGAGTTAACAATATTATTGAAACGAGCATACATTGAAGAAATATTTTCATCTTGAGTCATCATAAATAATTTAAATTTATGTGTAAGCACGCCAATTTTTGTTTCCTTGATTTTGTTTTCCTTTACTTGATTTGTGCCTTCATGCGTAATTTCTAAAGTACGCCAAAGATCATTGGCAGATTCATACATAGAAACTCTGTTAAATTCTTCTATGCTCAATGAACAAAATAAGACACGCATAGCTCTACTATTTAGAGATACTGACCTCCTTTCTTCAAGATTTAGTTCACTGTCGTCCTTGAGCACTACTTCGTTTCCTACCATCTTTAAAGGTAAGATGGCTTTTTGAGAGAAACACAACCATAGATCCACACTTTCACTTCTCAAGAAATGCCCCATTCTAAATTTCCAATTCAAATAGTTGTTTCCATCAAAATAAGGTGCTTTATGTGTGTTGTGATCTTTTAGACTAGAATTGTTTCTTGAATAGTTGTTTCCAATTCAAGAAATGCTCACTAATTCGTTGGAATTAAACTTGTGTGAGACCTCACTCTAATACCAATTGCTGGGTTCATTATGGCAGTGAGAGGGGGGAATTAGAATTTAGAATTTCTTAAATAAGACTTGTAAATAATAGATGCTGAAGTATAAACAAAATCACCCTATCAGAAAAGATGTAATAATATAAGTGCAAAAAATAAAAGAGTAGAGAAATAAGAAATACATTGTGATATATTCTGGCTCGGAACTATCCACTTGCTCCTAATCCAGTCACCAACACCATTGTTGAGATTTCGTTGTTACTTCACTGCTAACAAGAATACAATGATTAATACACTCCCTTTTACAGCCTAAAGGATAACCTTTCACTCACTTCTTTTTCCTAAGCACAAGAATAACCTATCAATTTCACTCAACAATAATACACCGAAAAATTCCTTAGCTCAATTTCACTTTGGGGAATAAAAAGAGGCTTTTTAATAGGATTATGCACACAAGAACAATGTGCAAGAAACCTTCATAAAAGATGAAAACTCAAGTGTAAACAGTTAATACTCAAAGATAAATTCACACGAACACTTGATAGAATGATGAGAAAAAAACACGAACACTAGAGGTCTCCTTCCTACCTTTTAATTCTTCTAACGCTTCCTTAACTTCCTTTTCTTCAAATTCCAAAGGACATGAATGAATTAATGCCTTTTTCAAAGGGTCATGAATGAAGATACTTAAATGGATCATCTTAAATGGTATTTACATTGATAAAGTTGCATGAATCAAAGGTTGAGGGATGTCTCATTCCCTTTAGTACATCAAACTAAATCCCCTCATCTGAAACTTTAAGGATGAGCTTCCCTGCATGAACATTAATCAGTGCACTTATTATAACCATGAATGGTTGTCCTAAGATGATAGGCACTGTACTATCCTCTTCTATATCTAAAATAAGGAAATCTACAGAAAAAATGAATATGTCAACCTTTACAAGTACATCCTCAATGATTCCTCTTTGTTAGGTCGCAAATCAATCGACTAATTATAATGAGGTTGTGGTTGGTTTTTGCTCTTTTAATCCTAACTTTTTAAAAGATTAGGCATCAAGTTAATGCTCACTCCAAGATCCATCAAGCCCTATCTATTTGTAAGCTACCTATTGTGTAAGGAATGGTAACTTCTTTAGGCAACTTTTTTAGAAGGATAGGAGAACACTCTTCATTAAGTTTGACATTCTTATGCTCCTCTAATCTTCTCTTCTTGGACAAAATTTCGAGTAAAAGGGCATCTAGGAAATGGCCTTGGAAATTTTATATTGATATGCAATTTTTTAAACATCTCTAAGAATTTCTTATATTACTTGTTGAGGTTTGTATTCTTAAAACTTTGAGGGTAAGGAATCCTAGGTGCTATTCATTGGTTGAATGATTGAAAATGGACGTTCTTTAAACCGATTTTATATTGAAAACCAAAATGAGATTAAGCGAAAAAGGCAAGTGCACCTATTGAACAAGTAATAAAGTGGAGTAATTTTCAGACTTCGAGTGTCGAACCCACAGGAAAAATGTTTGGATTCTTAAGTTAATTACCAGATTAATTAGATTACAATTATCTAGGAAATTCTAAATTAATGGATTAAAAGACGAAAAGATTAAATTAAAGACCTATTTTAGTTATGCTTCAAACCTTTTCAATTTTGAATTGTAAAATGATTTGTAAAATTACTGAAAATTATAATCTTGTGGAATCCAGCTCTGGGTAAGTGATTAATGAATCAAATGATCTTAAAAACACATTTAAAGGAAGATTAAAGTTCCTTCACGAATTTAAGACAAAGCTATGGTTAAGACTTACGTCTTTTCTCCATTTAACTTAGTTTAAAGTTTGGTTATGCTCTAAATCTAGCCAATGGGCTTTAATCCTAAGAAGGTGAGTTTTGGAAAATTAATTCTAGAACTCTAACTTTAATAAATAATTCAAGTTTGGTCATGCAAGGATTGATTTATGTTCTTTATTGATCTTTCCAACAATCTAAGTAGATTTCTCGGATCCTAGATTATCTTTACTCTAATCTTAGTTGATCAGGCCAAAATCAGAACTTTAAGAGCTTCAATAAACAAAATCAGACCTTATAACATGCATTCAGACTCTCCTAAAACATTAAAACACAAATCCGAAGCTGGAAAATGGATTTAAGCACACATGATCATCAAAGCATACATAACATGCATCTTAAGCCACATACTTTGATAAATCTCTAAATATAGGCTAAACAAAGTAGTTAAGAAGTTACAAAATGTGTTAGAACCCTTATGAACATGTCTTGAACCTCTGAACATGATTTGAACATCAACACAGCCTTAAATCTACAAGATCTAACAAGAATATCAAAGAATATGCAAAGATATACATTTAAGAACATAAACTTTGATTTAATCCGAAAATAGGAGAAAACAGATGATAATCTGAGTTAGGAAACCCCCTATGATGGTTTAGAAATTCAGATATATATCTTAGCTTCAATCTCCAACAAGCAGCAACTCAAAATACACTCTAAAACTCGAATTACAAGTGTTTGAAACCTAATCTATCGAAGAAAAAGAAGAAGAGAGAAGCTATAACTTCTCTCACTAATTTGATCTAAAGTCTAGCTAATTTTTACGTGTTATCTGATGTTTTTGGCTCTATGCAGACTCTGGAAGGCTCTCCTCACATGCTAGCAGACAAGGGAATTAATTGTTATCATGCCAAGGTTGAAATCTGCCAGCCACCAAGCTGAAATTGTTGACTTCTTGAACAACGACACCCTGCCACCAGGACAGCGGCACCCTTTCAGGGTGTCGTTGTGTCTCGACTTCTGGACACTAAGAATGGCCCTCTGTTCTTCAACAATGGCACCCTCTCAGGGTGTGGTTTATGGTCAATACAAAGAGTCTTTCTTGATGTTTTTGCTCCAATCTTGATCATTAAGCTCTAATATGCAAATCAAACATTATAAGGCATTAATTAAACAATTAAACATTGAAATGGGGGTCATAATTTAACAAATTAACCATAAAAATCAGATCAATTTGACCCCTATCAAATGGTTAGTGAATGTGAATGATAGTTTGAAAAATGAATTGGTTGATTGTGCTCAAGAGAATGATGAGTTGAAAATTGAAATGCATGATGCTTTAAAATCTAAAGATGCATGTATGATAGAAATTGATAATTTGAAGAATGAAAAAAATGGCATGTTAGAATCCATGATAGACTTTGATGTTGATGGGAAGAAAATGATGGATGAAAATGACTCTTTAAAGAATGAGATAAAAGGCCTTAAAGAATTATTAGAAAAGTTCACTAAGGGAAAAGAAAAATTGGATAACATGCTTGAAGCTTAAAAATCCTCTAATGATAAATGTGGTTTAGGCTTTACTCAAGAAAGTGGAACACCAAATGGAGAAACTACTTTTGTGAAGGGAAAAATTTTGGATGAAGAGTATATTACTAGATCATCATTTGAAAATGGTGGATCATCTTCTAGAATCCAATCTAGGAACACTCATCATGCTTTTGTATATGCTTCAAAATTTACATCTAAAAGAGATATGCATATTCCCAATAAAAGACTTAGTTTCTTTTCAAATACAAAATCATCATATAAGGCATATAGACCACAATCAATGCACATTAGGCTTACACATTCACATGCTTATCCTATGCATGCCTATGCATCAAGAAATGACTTCCATATTCATTCTAGACCAAAATTTCAACAAAGAAGAAATTTTAGAAATGATGTATCTAGATTTACCTATAAGAACAAATTTAGGCCAAACATGAATTTTCATAAAGTAACATATATTTGTGATCATTGTGGAAGGTATGGTCATTTAGAAAGATTTTTTTTTTATAAATTATCTGGCTTTTCTAGTTTGCTAAAGGCCTTAGGAACTAGAAAGATATCTAACCCCCAAGGACCCAAATTAATGTAAGTAACTAAAGTGAAATGATTTTTCCTTGTTTTGTAGAATTACAAGAAGAGCATTTGGTATGTGGATAGTGGATGGTCTAAGCATATGACGGGTGATGCCTCTCATTTTATCTCTTTAGAAGACAAAGATGGTGGACATGTGAC
>JAOXYD010155916.1:0-24105 GCA_028565735.1 Pinacopodium congolense | reverse complement strand
ATATAATTCTTTAATTATATAAAGTTATTATGTTAAGGGGTATATTAAGAAATAAATGCAAATGAATTTTCAATTTTAGATTTGTTCCAAACATATTTATGAGTAATTCAATTAAATTTCATGTTTTAAATTCTAACTATCAAAACAAGAGAATTCATTTGCAAATGAATTCCAAATTCTACATTCATTTGTTCCAAATAGAGGGTAAATGAAATCCTCAAAATTTTGTGGAATTCATTTGTCCCAAATAGACTCTTAAACTTTTGATAATTTCAATCTTTTTTATCTTAATGTTTTAATGCTTTTACCATATTTAAATCAATCCCTAACATTTAAAAAATGTTCAAAAATAATTTAAAGTTTAGAAAATGTTCAAAAATAATTTTAAATTTAATGTTAGATTAGAGTTTTTTTAATGTTTTTAAAATATTAAAAAAATTGAACTTTTTTTAAATATTATAATTCTTTTTTAATGTTTTGAAACGTTATGATATGACCCAAATATAAGTGAAAATATTAAGATTAATATGATACTTTTTATCACAAGTTTATTCTAATTTTCATTTTTTTAAAGCCTAATCTAATTTTAACTTTTCAAGAAAAATTCTAATCTTTTTTTTTTTTGTCTGCAATTAACTAGGTTGTTTGATTTTGATTTTTTTGTCTTTGTATTTTTATTTTTAAATACAAATATCGATAAAAATAGTATAAAAATTAATGAGAAAAATGAACAAAATAGAGAGACAAATGAAAACATTATAACAACCAATAAAAACATACAAAAATGAAAATAAAAATGAGAAACAGAAAGTTGAACTAAATTTAATTTAGAAATAATTTTTATTAAACTTAATTCACTCTAATTAGAACTTATAATCCTTAATAGAAGTTAATTGAATGCAATCAAGACCTAACTAATTAAAATTGGAAGACCTTAATAAATATTTAATTTACTACAAGTAAAATTTTATTAACAAAATAATATAAGAGAAATGAAAAAAAAATTGGCAGCCAACCGATTCTGACGTTTTAAATATTATTTTATATTATCTACAGTTGTTGGGTTACGTTTTACTTGGATTTTCATAATCCTCGTACGTACAAAAAGAACTTGAACGTGCCTGCAATAGTCCATGTAGTATCATTCATAAGTATTATCCATGTAGTACATCATTCATAAACAATTGGAATCAAAGTTTTTAATTGCTTGTATCATTCATAACTATTGTAGATAATTTAAATTATTATTTGAAACAGAAACTATTTTGCTTATTCCAAAAGTATGAAATAAATATAAGAGTAACAAAAAACGTGCTGGGCAATTTAAATTTAAGAAAATCATTTCACCTAATCCACGATATGAAATAAATTATAAGAGTAACAAAAGTACGGTTGGCAATTTAAATTGTTGATGAATGGAAAATCATTTAATCTGATGCGCACTCTACATTATTCAGCTAGTCACGACAACAACATTCGTAATAATGGTTACGACAATATTGTACTATAAATATGTAGAATGTGATATAATATGATACAGGTGACGAAGAAGTTTTTGGATGGATTTTACAAGAGCTTTTTTTTACTTTCAGTTGCTAATCATAGAGGTACGGTATTGTTTTTTTTTACTCTTTCTTTCATCGAAGACAACAAGAACAAAGGGTAAAATTTTGGTTTGATGGGGAATAAATATTAGAAAGAATGCTAAGATGCAAATTAATTAATGAACTGACCAATTTGATGAAGGAGAAAATTAGAGAGCTGTGAATAGTTATTATTATTATTATTTTTTGGAGTTTACAGGGATAAAAATCAAGGTTTTAAGTCATGTTTCGTACCGATCGAAAAATAGAACAAAAATAAGTTGTACTGTATCGGGTTTGAATATTAGTCGGTATCGGCTGTTTCAGCTTGTATCGGTCAGAACGCATTGTACTGGCTTGTACCGGAAACCACAATTTTTTTTTAATTTTTTGAATTTTTTTGTATTTGACCTTTTGAATTTAAATGTTTAATTTTTATTTCTTATTACAAATATATTTATGAACTATTTATAAATTTTATAAAATTCAGATATTTATTTATAATTTTAAAATAAATCTGGTACCGATATTGGTATTATTTGGTATCAATACAATACTATTTTAAAGACAAATCAGGTATTAGTATTGGTATGATATTCAAAACCTTGATAAAAATAGTATTGTTTATTTTAAATTATGAAATTTATTATTATTTTTTTATGATTTAAAAATTATCAACGTATTTTTTTTAAGATTTTGGATCTTTTAATTTATATTTAAAGTTTTATAATCTTATAATATTAAAATTTAAAGGATTTAAAAATTTTTAATTTAAAAATTAAATTTTCAAATTTTCAAAATTAAAATTCAAAATTTTCACAAATGAAGAAGATTTCTTAAAAAATCACTGAAAGCCACGTGGTCTAGGGGCCACAAGGGCTACAATTTCGGAGGCCGCTGGCTCCTTTGACAAAATACCACTTAGAGCAATAGTTTAAATTTCGTTTTATACCTATTGATACGGAAGGAATAAAAATGGCCTATACCATACCAGGTTTGGATATTGGTCAATACTAACCGTTTCGGCTAGTACCGACCAAAACGTATCGTAGTGGCCTATATTGGCTGGCACCAAGAACTATTTTTTTTTAATTTTTTATAAAAAAATTGTATTTAGACCTTTTGAGTTTAAATGTTTCATTCTTATTTCCTATTAAAATATATTTATGAACTATTTTATAAAATTCAGAGACTAATTTATAATTTAAAAAATTGTCTGAAATGGTACCGAAATTTACCGGTATCGGTACGGTAGCATTTAAAATCAAATTCGATATTGATATTGGTACAGTATTCAAAACTTTGACTTAGAGCCATAGTTTGTTGCTATAATTGGGTTTTGGTAAAAACAGAGGAGAATTTTTGGGCCTTCATTCTTCGAGTGACATTTTGCAATTCATCATCTTCTCAATGAGAAACCAAAATTTTATTGTTAATTGTTAAATTAATTGATGTTGAGCCTCCAAAGGTTGCTTTGCTTATTCACTTGAACCCTCTCGCTTGTTCTCTATCAAGGAAACGAATCATTCTTTTTCTTTTCGAAATAACATGCCTCTTTGTAATATAATTTTATTAGAGGTCGACTATGCACTCCCCCAAGAATGGGGGTGCGGTAGAGGCTCATGCTAGGTTTAAATTTTTTTAATAAAAAATATCAATTTTACATCTGATCCCTTTTAAAAATAAAAAAACTTATACACAAAATATTAAAATGCCCTTTATCCCTTTTAGAATTTACAAAAAAAACCTATGAATCATTACCATTTTACCCCTCACTCCTTTTTAAAATTACAAAAAACTCGAGAGCTGCGGGGTGGGGGGTCTGTAGTTTTTTAATTTTATTATATATTTCAATGTTTAAAAATTGGACATGACATTGAACTAATGAAAAGAGAAATATGGAGTTTAAAAGTTTAACTGGTACTAAACTATTATAAAACGATTATAAAATAATAAATTATAAAAATAAATAGAAATATATTATAAAAATTAATTATATGATTGAAATAAAAATAATTTATTAATATTTATTATTATGTAATCAATAATAATAATTTTAACTAAAATTGAACATAACATAAAATGTTGAAATAATAATAAAATTCAAGATTGTGCTTTTGAAAGAAATTGTGAATCATTTTCATTGAGAATTTTAAATTCTCCATTGCTATGTAAAGAGTAATAAACTATGTTTTCATCCAAATTTTTTCTTAATAATTGAATCTTCTCCATTATATGTCAACCTAAAAAACATATAAAAATACTTATAAAACCTTCATAATTGAATTAATCAAACTTATATAAATAAAAGTTTAATTTAATTTATCAAAAACTTGTTTTATTAACAAATAAAGTAGATTCTTTTCAAGACATTAATAAATTACCGAATTGTTCATAATACCAATTAGTTAACACATTAAACAAAGTTATGTTAATAATTACTTTGATTTAAGTTTAGGATTAATCTAGAACTTAATTAATGTACAAAAAGTTTTACATCAAGAAATTTTTTGCTTTTTGTAGCAAAAGAGTAGCTACAAATCTTAAACTTGTGTAACAAGAAGAGACGAACTTATAAAGGCGGGATGTAGGTGACTCCGAAGGCAACTCTGAAGGTGACTCCAAAGGCAACCCTTTCCTTCCCCCTTTAGCTGCCTCTTCTGCCTCCTTTTTCCCGTTTGAGTCTTGTCCTCTTCCCTTTTCCCTCCTCCCCTCTTTACTTCTTTATTGTTTGGCACTTTTTCTTTTCCTGCCTTCTTTTCCATCAATATGACCCTATAGCTCAAAGCTTTCCCATCTCTCCCCTCTTCCTCTACTACTCCTGACCTTACAGCCTCTCAACCACCCAAACCCTCAACTCCTTCCCCCCTCTCTCGAACCCTACTCACGCTTAGAACAAAGTTGTTGGCGACCCCATTTTGCTCGGCCAGTTCAAATACATTCCTCCTCTTCATGATTGATCGGTTTCCCCTCCTCATGAGGTTTTGGGACAAGGAGCTAAAAAATGGCAAGCTGCCCTTATCGATTGGTTTATGAAGAAATAACTTTCCTTCCTTCGGATGCAATACTAGGCTAAACTAGCTTGGGGAAAGCATGGATTAAAGAGCATTCTCATCTTTAAGGACGACCTCTTTATTTTCAAGTTTACCTCTAAAGATAAAGTAGCCAAGTTCTTGGAACTAGGGCTTTTGAATATGCAAGGCAAACCTCTTATGGTTCAGAAGTAGAGGAAAGGACTAAAGATTGACAGTCACATGCCCACCTCCCTCTTTGGATTAACTTCCACATAGTTCCTCTGAAATATTGGTTAGTAAAAGGTCTCAGCTACATAGCTAGCCGTTTGGGGAAACCATTGAGTCTTGATAAGCACACTGCAAGCATTGGACACATCAGTTACACTCAAATTTATATTGAGGTGGATGTTGCCAAGGACTTTCCTGATGGGCTTAAAGTTGAGTACCTTAATGATGATGGTGAGATAATCCCTCTTTCTTATTAGTGGAAATTTGTAAAAAGAACACCATTAAAGTGTAGCAACCTAAGCAAACATTACCTTCTACTACTGACCCAGTAACTAATGTATCTGCCACCTTGTAACCTGAAATTCCAACCATTGTTGAAGGTCATTAGGAGGGAGATTGCCCCTCATAGGTGGCAGAACCATCCCTCCAACTGGATGAGTTACCACAAGTGCCTCCCAAGGAAACCTCTCGTATTTTGGTAGTTGACACAGTCACCCAATCAGCCCTACCCAACAGTCAAAAGGATTAACCTGTGTGGTCAAATTCACTTGAACCTGTTACCCCCCAAGCAAATGATGCTTATACCTCCTCAAGCCACTATCTCCCTCCTCCTTTTGATTAAAATGTTAGCCTTATAAAGGCCCTTTATCCATCCTAAAGTACCTCTTTTTCTACCCAGGCTACCTCTAGGAAGAAAACTAGAAACAAGAAACACTGTTAATCTCCATCTTTATGGATTTTTTTGTTTTGAATGTGCGAGGCTTAAATAACCTGAATAAACAACAAGGTCTTAAAGATGTTCTCACCATCAAGAAGCCTGCTTTTTTTTGGTTTAATTGAATCCAAAATAAAGAAGGATTACCTCCAAAAAATCCTTTGGTATTTGGAGAAAAGTTGGATTACCGTCAATAACCACAATGCACACTATAATAGGTGCATTTTCATCTCTTTCAACCCTGCAGTTCTTTTTCTTCGAGACTAGTCATACTCAGATCAATATTTGCACTGCAATCTGGTTCTCAAGTCTACCTAGACAACCCTTTCTATCACCATTATCTATGTTGCCAATTTTGAATTTCAACGTTGCTAGCTCTAGAAAGATCTTAACAGAATTACCTCTACCATCTTAGGCCCTTGGACCTTAGTAAGGGACTTCAATTGTACTCGCCAATCTTCGGATATCTATAACCTTTGTAATCCGGTTAGTGCTCGACTTCAATATTATGAAGAGCTCAATTACTTGACCCATCAATGTGATATTGTTGATCTCAAGTACATAGGACACTGTTATACCTAGAGCATCAAACAACAAGGATCTCAATTTCAACAAAAAATAAAAAAAAAGCTTGACCATTGTTTTATCAATGCTAGTTGGCTAATGGCTTACCCCAATAGCTTAGCTAACTTTAGGGCACCCCTCTTTTCAGACCACTCTCTTATTACCATTCGAGTTGACCTTACGAAGCAAAAAAGAAGTTCCCCTTTCAAATTCTTTATCACTTACCTCTCCCACCCTATGTTTCCCATGACCCTCTCTAAAGGAATGCAAAACTTACCTCAAGGATCCCAAGCTTTTACTTGCATTCAAGCCCTCAAAGTAATCATGCAGGAACTTACAACTCTCCACAAATCTGCTCCCCCTTTTGTTGAGGTGAAACAGCAGGTTCTTAAAACCCTTCAATTTTCTTAATTATGGCTAGCTACCAATCCTCAGGATCCTCACCTACGACACTAAGAAAAGACAATAATAAGGAACTACATGAATGCATTAGAGAAAATTCACTCCCAACTTAAGCAATGGTATAGGGCAGTCTAACTCACTCAAAGAGGGAGGTTGAAATACCAAATACTTTCATTGGTTAGTCTAATACCGGTAGAATAAAAAATCAATTTAGTCCTTAGTATACCCCTTTGGCAATATGGTCTCTATCCAAGAAGCACTCAACCAACTTGCCCTTCACCATTTTCACAACCTTCTTGGTATAGACTTCCCTATTACTCTCTCTACCGAGTTGATTTCTTTGATAGGATCCCATCTTACCTCTAATTTGCTGGCTAATTTGACTAAAGCCGTCTCTAATAAGGAAATTAAGGGTACTATGTTTAACCTCCACCTAAATAAGTCTCCTGGACTAGATGGATTTAATGCCAAATTCTTCAAGGTAACCTATGACACAATAGGTAGAATGGTCACAGCAATGGTGAAAGAATTTTTCACTAGCCATTATATGTTAAGGGAACTCAACAAAACTTTTATTACCTTGGTTATTAAAACCCCTATTCCTTAGACTTTGAATGACTTTAGGCCGATATCGTGCTATAATACAAATTATAAAATTATCGTAAAAATTCTAACCAACCATTTAAGAGCTACTTTTCCAAGTATCATTCATCTTACTTCAGGCTCTTTCATTAACAAAAGGAGCATTGGCAACAACCTTATACTAGCCCAGGAATTATTCAAAAGCTACTATTCCAAGGTTGCTATTAAGAGTTGTGTGGTGAAAATTAACTTTATCAAAGTTTTTGACTCCTTAAACTGGAACTTTATCCTCTCTCTACCTTACAAACTTTTGGCTATCTGGACATCTTCATACATTAGATATAGAAATGTATCTCCATAGTATCGTACTCTATTCTTGTAAATGGTGAGCCCACTACCCTCTTCAAGGCTGCCAAAGGGATTAGGCAGGGAGATCCTCTTTCCCCCTACCTCTTTGTTATAGGGATAGAAATCTTAAACTGTATACTTTAGCTCTCAATCTCTAAAGAGCCTAGTTTTAAATACCATTACCATTGTAGTAAGTTACAAATATCAAATTTATCCTTTGCTGTTGATCAGTTGATCCTTTGTGGCTCTAACCCAAACTCTATCTAGTTGGTGTTTCATACTCTGGAGCAATTTAATGCCATGTCAAGCTTGAGATATAATCTTACCAAAAGTTCCTTTTTTTAAAATTTCTGCAGGTGCAGATCTAGCTACTGTCTCTATTGCTCTTTCCTATGGGCTCACTTTACATGTTTTTCCTTTCAAATATTTTGATGTTCCTATCACTGCTAGGAAGCTTACTCTGTCTGACTATTACCCACTTCTGAAGTCTATCTAAAAGTTACTTAACAATTGTTGTATTAGGGCCTTAAGTTATAGAGGGCATCTCTAGCTAGTTCTCTCAACTCTAAACCACATCTATCTCTATTGGTGCACCCATTTAGCTCCCCTCAAGGCATCCATGAAAACATTAGATAAACTCATTAGAGACTTCCTTTAGAGAGGTGCTGGAAACTCCCCTAAAACTCCTAATGTTATATGGCCTAAAGTATGCCTCCCCAAAGTTAATGGTGGTCTTAACATTTCTTCTTTTAATATGGTCTCTAAAGCACTCTTGATCAAGAAACTTTGGCCTCTCTGCACTAAAAAGGAAAATCTATAGGTTAAATGGATTCATTAAAACATTCTCAAAATGAAAAATATACGGGCCTTTAAAATTACACGTTCTTAGTCCTAGACACTCAGCCAAATCTTGTGATGTTGAGACTTGGTCCA
This sequence comes from Pinacopodium congolense, assembly GCA_028565735.1. NCBI lineage: Eukaryota > Viridiplantae > Streptophyta > Magnoliopsida > Malpighiales > Erythroxylaceae > Pinacopodium > Pinacopodium congolense. The sequence goes on along the minus strand of JAOXYD010155916.1, from coordinate 15,736 downwards.
TCTTCATTTCAAACACTATATAGGAAACGACAAAGATACTTCTCTCTGGTTTGAAAATTGGCATGAACTCTGCCCCTTATCTACCTTACGAAACCACTTCCTTCTCTGCTCTTCTGTCAACCTTCTCATTCATAATGGCAACTAGTGTTGGCTTGCCTATAATCCAAGGAGGTTTGTTGAAATCCAACACAGACTACCCAATTACCTCCCAAACCTTACCTAGAATTAAAAGCTTCAATGGCTTCCAAGTTAGGATGGTCACTTTACCTTAAAATCTTGTAAGCATTTTCTTCAGGGAAGTTCTACTATTGTCTTCTGGTCCCAATTTGTATGGAATCCATGTACTCCTGTGTCTGCGGCCGTCATTTAATGGCTTGCTTTTAAAGGCTATCTTCTTACCAAATACAAGCTAAATTTTAACATCCCCTCTGATTTGTGCGTCTTATACGTGTCAGACAGTGAAGAATTCACCCACTTACTATATCGATGTCCCTTCTCTACCTAGGTTTGGAACCTTGTCTGTGCTCCCTTTGATTTTCCCCTTCACAGCCTGAACTGGGCTGATGCCATTCGATTGCTTACCTAACAAAAATTTTCTACATACGGAGATCATAGACTGCTCAAGATGGTTGTTGTGTTGCTGATTTAAGGGATTTAGACTAAAAGAAATAGGCGACTTTTCTGCAGCCAACATCATTATGCTCCTTAGCTGGCTTTGACGATTCAACAAAGAATAAGAGAAATTGTGATTATCAGTAATCTTACCTCTAATCTTAGCTTGAGCCTTAGCCGATGCTGGAATCTAGTCTCCAATAGCTAATGGCTCTTCGTTGTCACTTTATTTTTCCTTCTCATGTTTTGATTCCTTTGCCTAATTTGTTTCCCCTTTCTTATTTATACCACTCTTAGGTGGGGTTATTCTACTTAGACAAATGTCTTTGGTTCATTATTCATTTAATCTAATTATTTTTTGAAAAAAAAAGCAACAACATGGACTTTAAATGATTAATCTATAGTAATTGTTCCACACACACTTTTGTAATAATTATCCCATAACAAAATGCGAGGCGATGCAACTGAAGATGGGCGGCATGACTACAGATGAATTAGAGAGGCATGACTACAGATGTGATTAAAGAGAGGCATCTGAGCTACAATATAGCTAAAGAGATGCGATGCATCTGAGTTGCGATGCCACACGAGAAAGGCAAGGCGAGCTGAACTGCGACGCTACTGAAGAGGGACGAGGCAATACTGAGAGGGGAGATGTGCTAGAAATGAACTAGAGATGCATAACTATAGATGAACTGGATAGAGGCGAATACAAATGCAATTGGAGAGAGGCATCTAAGCTACAGTTTCACTGGAGAGATGCTAGGCGTTTGAGCTACGACACAACAGGAGAGATGAACGACGAGGCGTTTAAGAGATGCAACATGTTTGGGAGGGGCAAGGAGACATTGATAGTTGTCAGGCGTATGGATAAGTGGGGAAAATTGACAAAAAAGGAGAAACCTAAACCAACATTGACAAAAGGATGAAGAAGATAATCGATCGTACCAGTTGTTTTTTAATCGGATAAACTAAATGGTTAGGCAAAACTTTTTTTTTCAAAATCGAATCATCTAACTGATTGAGTTTGAGTTAACCAAATTGAACCGATCAGTCCAATTCGATTTTGAAAATATTGATATATTTTTTCAGGTATAATAGATTTGTAAATGTCTAAAATATTGTGATTTTTTTTCACTTAAAAATTGAATTTCTAAAACTTTTCAATTTAATGACTAAATTTATAAAATTTATTTAGCTTAGGTCAAATAGTTTATTCAGTTAATTATTTGTTTATATAATTAATAGAGTATAAATATATACATCACGTGGAGCTCTATACAGCGGGAATAATAGTTTCACCATTGCCCAATTTTTTGAATTTTTTTATTTTAGTATCAAAGTTTTAAAAATTTTCAATTTAATGATCAAATTTTTAGAACTTGTTGAACTAAAATTAAAAGTTAATTTCATTAATTATTTTCTGAAGTAGTAAATGGAATATAGATATATACAACATGGATCTTTGTCTTATATGACATATTCTTTTATTTCTATCTTTTTATGACTAATGGTCCAATTTTTTCTTGTTGATAAGTTAATAATAAATATGAAAGTGAAAAAAAAACACGAGTTCCTTTACTGAGACACTTAAATAAATAATTGTGGTACATAGATAAACTTAACTAGAAAGTTTATAAGTTCGAAACAAAACCATCACACAGTGTATCAATATTAGAATAATATAGAATACACAAATGGTAGAAAATATAATAACAAAGTACACATCTCAGTAGAAAAATAGAGCATATTCGAGTTCGAGAATAAAAGAAAAACCAAAAGAGATAACAATAATATACCTAGACAAGAGAAGATGAGTAATTTGGATTTGAAAAAGATTCAGATAGATGGATAATCAGATAGATAGCTCAGGTCAGGTATACATATGGATGTCCATGTGTGTACATTTGGCTCTACACTCCCTTAACTATGTCCATAAATAACTAACAGAATCAATCTTTTGATCTGAGTTGAATAAGTTTAAGAAAATTTATTACTAAATTAAAAAGTTTTAAAATTTTGACCAAAAAAATCTAAAAGGTTAGGTATGGACAATATACTATCCCTTTTTTTAAAAATATAAGTTGGAGTTACATTTAGGATGGGATTTTCTTGTTATACTATAATAATATTATGCTAGAAACTTTTGACTAATTTAAAAAATACATCCATTTAACATTGAAAATATTTTAAAATAATTTAAATTAATATATCAAACAATAGTATATAATAGTTTAATTATGTGGTATTTCTTTTTTAACACATAAATTTTTATTTATGGTATTTCATAATCAATAATAAAAAAAATAATGTATATCAAATTAACCATATAATATAATCTAAAAACTTGATAAAATAATTTGAATTATGATATTGTTAAATTAAATCTTGAATTTAAAACATCCTATTCCGTTAAAATTTTTATGTTGGTTTAATTTTTTATTTTAACATAAATAAAAAACAATTTTCATTATTAAGTAATTATATCCCCATATTTTTATTATATAAATATTTTAAATAATAATTCTTATTTCTTTAGAAACATTGATATTTATTTGAAGTGTTAGCCATTCTTGCTTGGTTACTTTTATTATTAACTTTTAATTGTTTCTTTTAACAAAAAATGCCTAAAAATTATTGCATCTAATTGAATTATTCTTAACTATTAGAATAGACAAAAGAATTAACAAATATAAATGAGTGTTGAAAATTTTTATCTCCATAAGTTAATTACCTATCTAAAATTTATTATTTGTTATCATTATATTTTTAAATGTGATTTTTGATATTGATAACTTATCTTAGCTTTTGTTTTAATGAAAAATAAATATAAATAAATAATGTAACATGTAACAAAAATTTATATAGATTAATTTTTTAATAGTTCAATTGTTAATTTTACCATAATTTGATCTTTAGTAAAGGAAGATGTCTTAGAGATCCTCTCTTGATAAACTATAAGTGAAAAAACAAAGAAGACAAAATGTAATTGGCATAACGCAATTTTTATTATTGCGCGGGAGGCCTTCATATATAGGCAATCTACAACTGAATTGAAATAGAAAGGAGAACGTTTTGGAAGGATGCATTTAGCTATGGTTCAACAAGGCCAAGGTCTAGGCTTTACTATACTAAGCCACAAAAGCCCTAGAAGAAAGCTTTAGGCTTAAGGACAACCGAGTTTACTCGATGGACCTGTTGTAAAGGTGGTTGTTAATGATGGCAACCCATTTACTCATTAAGCCCAACTATATAAAAAAAATATTAAGAAACCTTAATCCAATGTAGATGGCTTCCTCTACTACACTTCTTTTGTGATGCCTTTACGATAACCCCTAGATGGAGCTCTAGGAGTGGTGAAACCATTTGGAGCTGCGTCCATAATTGTAAAGGTGGTATCTTTTGACAACTCCTCGAGTAAATTGGAGTGTACAAGTCATGGTCACTCAGCTTAAGAAGCAAAGATTGAAAGTGAGGCTTCAGTAGGACATTTGTGATGTTGGATAATTGTGTGTAGGATGCCACAAGCAGGAGGTGAAGGAGACCAAATTGGACCTTGTCATGAACAAGGTGACAATCTATTTCTATATGCTTGATGCATTCTTAGAAGATAGAATTCTTGATGATATGGATGGCCGATCTGTTATCACAGTAGATGTAGGAGATGGTAGGATAGGGAAAGCCTAAGTCTTAGACAAGGCAGAGTAACCATTGAAGCTTGCAAGTGGTGGAGGTCAAAGCCCGATACTTGGCTTCGAAGGAGCTGTGAAATATGGTGGCCTATTTCTTCTATTTCTAGTAGATGAGGGAAGGCCCTAAGAAAACACAAAACTTAGTTACATATCCACACCTATCAAGGCAAGTGGCCTTGTGGGTCTGAGAAGGGGTAGAGGTGCAAAAAAAAAAAAAAGGTTTGAAGAGGATTCCTTAGCTGAGTGCGTGTTTGAGGTAGCGCAAGACACGATGAGCAACTTGGAGGTGCTCAGTTATAGGTTTATCTAGGAACTAGGATATTTGTTAAACAACGAAACAAATATCTGGCTTGGTGATGGTGAGATAGATGAGCCTTCCGATAAGTCGACGATACCTGGTGGCATTGAAGTAAGGTTTGCTAAAAGTTATAAGGCAGGTATTGGGGGTCATTAGAGTGGAAAGGGGCTTATAGTAAAGAAAGTTAGTGTCTTCTACGAGGTCGAGCGTGTACTTATGTTGTGACAAATCGATACTAATAGAGGATCTAGCTAATTTGAGTCCAAAGGAGAATTTGATAGGTCCAAGATCCTTAATTTAAAACATATCTTCTAAGAAATTTTTTTGTAATTTTGATAAGTTCAATATCATTATTAGCTAAAAAGACATCATCGTCATATATTAAGAGAGTAATGAATTTGTTACCTAGCTTTTCGATAAACTTAGAGTGGTTAGAGGAGAATTGTTAAAAGAGAGTGGAGGTCAAGGGAAACATGCGTTTGGGGTGCCACTATCTGCTAGCCTATTTAAGATCTTAGAGGCTCTTCTTCGGCTTGAAGACCATATTGGGGGCAGGTAAAGGGAGACCAGGTAGAGGCTTTATATAGACCTCTTTGTGAAGTTCACCGTGAAAGAAGACATTAATGTTAATCTAGTAAAGGTGCTAATTCGGGGAGGCAATGACAGTAAGGACCCAGATAGTGGTATGTTTTATTACAGATAAGAATGTATCAGTTTAGTCAAGTCCTACTTGTTATGTATAATCCTTTGCAACTAATATGATTTTGCATCTGTGAACGAACCCATTGGGATTATACTTGAATTTGTACACCAATTTACAGTCAACAATAGTCTTGTTAGGTGGTAGATAAGTGAGCTCCTAGGTTTGGTTTCTACCTAAAGCTTATAATTCATCATGAATTGCATCCTTCCATTCTTGATATTGCATTGCTTTAGCATAGGTTATAGGTTCTTTAAAGGAAGTAAGGGCCATAGAGAAGGCTCAGTGGTAAGGGGACAGTTTACAGTAGGAAAGGACAAAGGAAACAATGTGGGGAGAAGTGTGAGGCAATGTAGGGTAGTTATAGTTTTGGAGGTATGAAGATGGTTTAGGATGAGAATGGTGAGAAGGAGTAGGTGTTAGGAAGGGTGGTGGAGAGGAAGCAAAGGATGGGTTGGGTAAGGGAGAAGAATGTAAGTGATCTAGATAGATGGAATCATAGGAGGGTGAGTTGGTGAAAGTAGGCAATACATGACTAGGAATAAGGGAAATGTAGGGTGGTAATGGTTTACAAGGAAAAGAACCTTTATAAAATATCACATCACGGGTTAGAAAGATTTAGTTGTTGTTCAAATCCAGTAGTTTATAGCCTTTAGTACCTATGGAAAAAAATTTTAAAAAAAGGTTTCCTTGCCATAATGTCTGGTTTGCATTTATTTGCTTCTTTAGTTAATGCAAAATAGAGGCAACCAAACACATTGAGGAGAATAAGGTTAGGGTTAGTACCATATAAAATTGAATAAGGTAATTTGTATGACAGTATCGAAGTATGAATGCGATTTATGAGGAAAACTGAATGTAAAACGCATTTTGAAAAATATTTTATGGATAAATTAGATTGAAATTCTAAGGCTCAAGCTACACATAAGATATGTTGGTGTTTTCTTTATACTCTTCCATTTTATTATAGAGTCTCAATGCATGAAGTTTCATGTATGATGCCATTTTTAAAAAATAATTCGATCTTAGATAATTCATCCCCCAAAAAATTTGAATACATTTGATTTTTTTAATTTCCTTTTTACATAGGAAAAGAAATCTCTGATGAGTTCCTTAGTTTCATAGTTGTATTTCATCAAATGCACCCAGTTTATGCGATTGTGATCATTGACTATTGTCAAGAAAAATCTATGTCCATACACAGAAATGGTGTGGTAAGGCTCCCAAATGTCAACGTGTATGATATCAAAGTAAGAGGAAGTAATTGAAGTGCTCAAATTGAAAGGTAAGCATTTCTATTTTGCAAAATGGCAAACATCACATTTAGAAATGTGATTAAAAGAAATAGAGGAGTCTAAATTAGATAATAATTTAAGCCTATCATTTAAGATATGTCCTAATCGTTGGTGCCAAATGTAGCTTGGATGAGAAAAAAATAATATTAACTTGATGTAAGGGTGTTGGGTAGTATAGTCCTTGAAATTGCTTAACAAAACCAATCATCTTCAAGGTTATGGGTTTTTGAATCAAACAAGAGTTATTGTTAAAGATTAGCTCACAATTTGAATAATATGTAGTTTGGTCAATAGAATTGAGGTTAAAAGAGAAAATAGGAATATAAAGGACATTAGTTAAGATTAAGAAGGAAATGTGAAATGTTCCTTTATGTGTAACAGATACACATTGACCATTGGAGAGTCTCACTGTCATATGTTAGACCTTTGTACATTCATAAAAAACCTATAGGGTGCAGTCGATGTGATCTGTGGCATCTAAGCCCAAGATCCACCGTGAAGACCATAAAAATTGCTTCTCCAGTGAGAGGGTACCTTTGATATCTTTAGTTATAATGTTGATGGATGCCTATCAGATTGAAGGTTCTTTTTATTTGTACAATAATTCCTTTAACTGGTGGTATTCTTCTAGTGTGAAGTTATAGCTATGACTAGTCTGAGGGCTTTCCTATTGGACTTCGGGAAGTGGGCACAGCCTATCTAATGCTAGTTCTATATGCATTTCAACCTGTTTAGTTGATTGAAATTGAGATTTGACTCCATCTCTAGATTGTTAAGGATTTGTTTTACTATAATCGGATGAGAAATTTGGAGGAAACCATGTTTTCTGTAACATTTGTCCTCTATATGTCCTTAATACCCACAATAACTGCATATTGATTTTTTGGTGGATGAATATTATTGTTTAGTGTTTGTTTAGGTGTAGAATGTTTGTGACTCATAAGTAGTGGAAGGAGGGGCACTGGGGAAGTGGGTAGGGTTAAACTATCTCTTATGTTGTGCCACCATGGAAAAAACTCGTTTGATATCTAGTAAGGGCTTCATCAACTTAATCTGTGACCTAACTAGTGCATATGAGCCATTAAGGCCTTTTAGGAAACTTATGACACAATTGCTTTCTTAATATGTTTTGATAATAGCCACAGCATCGCACACACACTGTGGTTGATACCTATACTTGGGTATAGGCCTTAGGTTGAAGAATTCATCCCATAACATTTTCAATCGAGTGTAGTAAATTGATACTATGAGATTTCCTTGTCTGAGAGAGTAATTCTCCTTTTAGAGGTTTGAAATCCAAAACGAATCTCCCTGAGAAATTCTGTCTTACAAGTCTTTCCAAATGTCTATTGTAGAGTCAAGCCAAATGATATTTTGAGTAATAGAGTCACTTACATAACACATCAGCCAAGATAGAACCATGGTATTACATCACTCCTAATATACATAAATATTTTCATTTCTGTTTGGCATAGTGGTACTGCCATTTATGAATTTCAACTTGTTTTTAGAAAGCAATGCCATCCTGATTAACCTAGGCCATGAGTGATAATTAGGTCTAGTCAACAAGGAGGATAGTAAAATGAGTGAAAGATTTTCTTTGGGGTGTAAATAATAAGGTGAGGAAGGATGATCCTTAGGTTTAAGTTTTGTATGAATTCTATTTTAATTCTATATTTAATTGGTTTGATTTCCAACAATGCTAGCATAAGTAGGTTCCCTAGTCCAGACATGCTAAAGAAGGAGGAAGAATACCAAAACTAAAGGATAAAACTAAAAGAGAAACAAATGCTAGGCAACAGCGCAACTAGCAAAGCAAGAAGAAAGATATTGCGACTAAAGAACAGGTATCGCTCTAATACCATGACAAAAATAAAGAAGACATAAAATGTAATTAACATAACACAATTTTTATTTTTGTGCAGGAGGCCCTTATATAGAGGTAATCTACAATTGAATTGAAATAGAAAGGAGAAAGGATAAAGTTCTGGAAGGATGCATTCATTTGAAGTTCAACAAGGCTAGGGTCTAGGCTTTATTGCACTAAGCCACAAGGCAAGGCCCTAGAAGAAAGATTTCAAGATTAAGGATAACTAAGTTTGCTAGATGGACCTCAATGTGAAGGAGGTCTAGCTTGTTAATAATGGCGGTCCATTTACTCATCAAGCCTAGCTATATAAAATAAATATTAGAAAACCATAATCAGACGTATACAACTTCCACTGCGATGCTTCTTCTATGACACCTTTAGGTCAAACCCTAGATGGAGCTCCAGAAGCGATGGAACCATTTATAGTCACGTCCATAGTTGTAAAGGCGGTATCTTTCGACAATAAGATCATTGTTTACTTAGACTAGATATTGCAAAAGACTTGAAATTTCATATTTATGAACAAAACTATTTCATATAAAGATGTGCTTCCTTTTTGTTCATATATATGTTCTTCTCTTTAGGTATTATAGTTCTTTAATCACGTGTCAATACTTATTACTGTTCATCCTAATTGTTTTATTTTTGTCTTTTCTATAATATTATAGAAGTATAATGCCACTCATTTTAGAAGTTAAATGATTATGTTTTCCTACGTCCTTTTACTTCTAAAATTCTAGAAATAAGTTCTAACATTAATTTTCTTCTTCTTCTTCTTCTTCTTCTTTTTTTTGTAAAACGATGTCCCAATTTTCTTCTTCTTTTTTTTGTAAAATGATCTCCCGATCATACCATTTGGGATCTGGACTTGCAGGTGTCTGATCCATGGATTCTCATTTAGATGTACACTTGTTGTGAAAACTTTCTGAGGCTTTAACGACTGACGGATATGCCACAATGTTAGAAAATTTTCCAACCACACATGCAACATGTCACGCAGTGATTGTTTTCCTCGCCAAGAAGGGAGGTTTGACCTTGGAATTCTCTAAAAAACTCTCATCAAGACTAAAGATGTGTAGAAAACTCTAGATCCTTATATATAGTATAATCATCTCCATGATTAAGGGAGTGATTGGGGAGATGTTTATATAGATCATTCTATAGAATCATTGTAAGCGGTTAGATTGGATTAATCCTAATGATCTATTGAGGGGTAGAAAATTTTAAATAGGTTAGGGATCTCACTTGTATATTCATTTGATATCTTGTATTCATTCTTTTAGTAATAAGAATACTCTCCAAGTTCTCCAAAACTCTTTTGTGTTCTTTCCATCTTTCATATTTATTAGCTTCTACAAGGTATTCCATAAAAGTACTGTTAAGAAATACTTGAAGAATGTTGAACTAGATTCTTAGTCAAAGAAGTGTTCCTAAGTGAATTAGCATTCTTAGCCAAGGAAGGCATTCCTAAGTCAAGGAGTTTGCTAGTACAACAAGGTTTGCAAGGTTAAAAATTTGAGCCCATGAGAGCAAAGTCTAATCGAGTTGATATCTAAGCGACCTACGTTGAGGAACAAACCAAGCAATCTAATTAATGGAGGTCGAAATCAAGGGGAGCCTTGGTGAACATCAATGTTAAGCTAGTAAGAGCAGACCTTATCAAAATTGAGAGGCAAGAGAAGTTCGAGTGGTGGGTAATCACATCAAGGAGTTCAAGAGTGGACGTGAAGAGCTCTGTGAGAGATGCAAGGTAAATTAGACAAAACCTTCTTAAGATGTCTAGACCAAGTGGAGGATTTGAAGGGAGTTTTCCAATATAAGATTATAATGATGACAGAAGAACTTGAGAAGGTTTTCAATTAGTTTATAGAGACTAAGGATGAGTTGACTTTCTATAAGAAGGCAATTGTTTAAGGGAGAAGCATTGCTATTTCAACGGTAGTCACAAATCCTCCAAGAATAAACAGGTTTATCAGACTATGCATAAACCTGGATACAACGTTAACAGAGAAAGCAATGTCAGGTCTAGGATTAGTTAAATAGTTTAAACTCCCAACTAAACTTCTAAAAAGTGTAGGATCTACTTTCTCAGTCCCATCTTCACGATGTAGCTTCTAATTTATATTCATTGCTGTGGCTGCCACTTCACAGTTTGTCATGTTAAACCTCTTTAAAAGATCCATATCATATTTCTTTTGACTTACAAAATTTCCATCATTAATTTGTATAACCTCAAGTCCTAAAAAATACTGCAATAATCTCAAATCTCTCATCTCAAACTTTCTCAACATACTGGACTTAAGATCATCAATTAAGGACTTTTAAGAACCCATATAAATCATATCATCCACATATAGGCAAACCACTAAAAAATCTTTATTACCTTACTTTTTCAAATAAATAGTAGGCTCATTTTCACTTTTAGTGAACCCATTTTCTTAGAAGAATGAATCAATCTTGCTATACCAAGCTTGTGGAGCTTGCTTTAGCCCGTAGAGAGCTTTTCTCAACCTATAGGCTTTGTTTTCATTGTTATTAATAGTAAAACTTGGAGGTTGTGAAACATAAATCTCCTCATCTAAAACACCATTCAAAAAGGCAGATTTCACATCAAATTGATATACAAGTAATTGTAACTGAGCAGCCAATGCTAAAATAATTCTTACAGTTTCAAACCGAGCAATAGGAGAAAAGGTTTCTTCAAAATCTATACCTTGTTGTTATGAGTATAACTTTGCCACTAAACATGCTTTTGTGCTTTGGATGCTTCCATCAGCATTATACTTCATTCAAAAAACCCACTTGAGCCCTACAATATTTTTGCCTTCTGGAAAATCAATCAACTCCCATGTTGAATTTCTTTCAATTGCCTACATCTCCTCTATCATAGCAACCTGTCATTCAGATTTTTCTGCAGCTTCTTGAAAAGAAGTTTTTCAGAAACCAATAAAGCAAAGTTACATGACTCATAAATTTACCTAAGAGATATGAATTTTCTGGGTGGAGTTTCACTGTTGCTGTTAGAGGAGATGTTAGACAGTCTAAACTAGCTGGATTTATAGAGCTACTAATAGTAGGAGAGGTAAGAACTGAACTTGAAAGTGATGAAGAAGTTGAATTTCCAAGTGATAGCAGGTCTGAATTTTCTAGTTATTCAAAATCTGCTGGAACCAAATTTTTCAGGCCTTCCTCATGGAAATCCCACTTCAAATCTGCTTCTTCATTGAATAAAACATCCCTGATAATGATCACTTTGCCACTTATAGGATTATATAGACGATATGCTTTGGATTGAGAGCTATAACCAATGAAAATGTATTTTCAGATTTTTTATCAAGTTTAGAACGAGTATTAACCAAAGCATATGCTATATAAACAAAAACTTTTAAGTGGATTACCCGAGGCTTCTTACCCATCTAAGCTTCATAGGGTGTTTGATCCAAAACTGCCTTTGTTGGTGAGATATTCAGAAGATATACTGTTGTCACAACAGCTTTTCCCCAAAATTGGTTTGGAAACCCTTTTTCCTTTAACAAGTTTCTAACCATTTCAACCACCATTCGATTTTTCTGCTCTACAACACCATTCTATTTTGGTGTATATGGTGCTGTAAGTTCTATGAGAATACCCTTCTCATCACAAAAATTAGGAAAATCATTAAACCAAAATTCACTGCCACGATTTGTTCGAAGTATTTTTATGCTTCTTCCACTTTGCTTCTCCACTAATGCCTTAAATTTCCTGAAACTCTCAAAGGTTTCAAATTTGAATTTTAAGAAATAAATCCAACTCATAAGGCTATAATCATCCGTAAGTAGTAGAAAATAACAACTTCCATCAAGTGATTATATTTTTATAGGCCCACATAAATTAGCATGCACAAGTTTAAGACAATTAGAACCTCTCCAAGATTTTCCAGATGGAAATGACTTCCTATTTTGTTTTCCATAAACACAAACCTCACAAAAATCAAGTTCACCAATTTTTGGTAAGGTAATAACCATTTCTTTCTGATTGAATATTTTCAGACCATTCACATTCAAATGTCCATAACGTAAATGCCATAAATTAGCCTCATCATTTCTTCTAACAACAAAGGCTTTGCTTACAACATTTAAGACATTTAAAGGAAACGTCCTATTTTTTGTCATATAAACAATTGCTATAGTCTGACCAGATTTTTTTTATCATGAATAACACATGAATCATCATCAAACACAACAGAATATCCACTACTCAGTAGTTGTCCAATACTTAGTAAATTGTGAGCTAAACTAGGGACAAATTGCACATCACAGAGTAGTTTAACATCACCTTGCACAATTTTTATGGCGATTGTTCCTTTTCCTTCAACTTTCATTTGCTTGTCATCCCTGAGTCGAACCTCACTCTTTTGTGTCTCATCAATCTCTTTGAATAATGACTTAGTCTCGGACATATGGTTGGAGCATCAACTGTCCAAAAACCACACATTTGTGCTTTTAACATCATCTTGAGTTGGTGAATGGGCCATAAACAGCTTGCTCTTCTCTTCAACCTTCTCTATAAATTTTGCTTGCTTTTGTTCATTTCGTTCTTTTATCCAGCAATTAGGTTCTTTGTGCCCTAATTTTTCACAATATCTGCACTGGATTGCACTCTTATATTGATTTCGTTCATTATATCGGTTTATACCTTTGCCACCACCACCTTCTCGTCCATGAAATCCATCTCTACTTTTGCCACATCCTCTGGAATTTTCAGTTTTTCCTTTGGAGAACTCCCCCTTAACTTGAAAAGCCTTTTCCTCATATTTTTCTTGAGACCTTCTAAATCTTGCTTCATGGGCTAACAGGGAACTCATCATTTCATCAAATGTATAAATAGACAAATCCTTAGTTTCTTTAATTGCAGCAACCACATGATCAAAATTTGAGGTTAAACTCCTTAATACCTTACTTATAATAGTTTCATTACACACATTTTTCACCATAAGACTTCATCTTATTAACAATTCCAGATATTGTAGACAAGAATTCTTGCACATAGTCTTTATCTTTCATAACTAAAGTCTCAAAATCACGACAAAGTGTTTGTAGTTTTAAGGTAATTACCTTATTGTCGCCAAAATATTCTTGTTTTAAAATCTCCTATGCCTATTTGGAAGTGGTAGCCGTTGAAATTCGAGGAAAGATATCATCCTCTAGGGTTGACTGAATGAGTAGTAAGGCTTTTGCATCTTTTTTTCGATTTTCCTGTAATCGTTGGTCAGGTTTGGAAGGTGCTGGATTAAGCTCTTCATACCCATGCTTCACTAAGTCCTATAGTTTTTATGACTTGAACAATGTCTTCATCTTAAGACTCCAAAGGTGATATTTTTCACCTTTAAATGCTGGAATAAGGGGTTGTGTTGCCTGACTAGTCCCGTTACTTGCCATTCCGAACTACTTGTTTTGGATTTCTTAGAACTCCAAATAGCTACCTGACTCTTTCGTCTATAAGAAAAAAGAAGAGGATCGAAACCTGGAAGTTTGTTAGAAACACTTACATTTTATCTTGACTTTGGACTTTATCGAACACTTTGTGTGGGTATCTATTGCTATTGTTTGGTTGAGCTAAGATTCTAGGTTTTGCTAGATTCCTTTCTAACTCAACTCAAATTCCTGGATTTTTTGGTTGTTTCATCTCCTGGTCTCTCACGAATGGCAACTCTCCTTGCCCATTGTCTCCTGGTCACTCCCGCTCAATAACTCTCCTTACTCGTAAGAGTTTGAAGACAGATGACAATGAAGACAGGCTTTAGGTGGTGGTGACGTTGATGCTCTGATACCACAAATGTTGGTAAAGGAGATCAAAACACAAGATAAAGAGACGATGATGTAAGAGAAAGTTGAAAGACTTTATTTCTGCTTAAGAAGACAGACTCCAGTATAACACTTAAATAATGTTAAGAATAACAATAAAGCTAAAAAATAGGACACACATCCCACGTACTGGTAAAATATCTAATACTGTTATTGACCACTAACTAATAACATAATAACATATAGATCCCATGTAAACATGTTTCAACACAGATAACAACTAAAGTTTGAATAGTCAAATTCTGAATCACTCATTCAACAGATACTGGTTGATATTAGAAAGAGAAACGGAATCTTATTTTTTCGTTTCGTCTCAGATCCGGTACAAAGCCTTCTGGTCGATATCGGTCGGAACGGAACGAAACTCAAAACCTTGCTTAAAACTAGAAGTATATGGATGTGTTAAAAGAATTGGAAGTGCTACTGCTTTGGCAGTATTTGTGGAATAGTATTACTTGGTTCCAATAAGTAAATAAAAGATAAAAGAAAGAAAGTTTACTATTTTTGTTAAACATAAAAAAAATCTCATATTTAAAATGTATAAAAAATTACCTTTTTTTAATGCATCAACTTTTCTTTTATTTCAACTCCAAAATAAATATTATTTTGTAAGATGGAGTCAACATATCAAGCCTATAAATCTGAGGTTATATAACTTGTCACAATTCGGGTTAGACCAGCATTGTACCACTGATATGAGGAAATTTACTTTCTTTTATTATCAAATTTTGGATTTCGTGGAGGTTTTTTTTTAATGGTTTTAGTAATTAGTGTATGACAAAATTTTATTTAGTTCGAATAAAAGAATCAAGTAAATCTTTAAGAGTTAATTTCACTAGGACCCTTGTAGTTTTCAAAATTTTCAAATGTCTCCTTGTGGTTCTAAAATTACATCGGCCCCCTATAGTTTCATAAATTTTTCACTAGAACCCCCTGCCGTTGACCATGCTAACGTGGAAAGAGGGGTTGACATGGCATTTAACGTGGCAATTGACTTGGAAGTGGCGATGACTTGACAGTTGATGTGGTGGGTGATGTGAAAAATATGATGATGTGGCACACTGAAGTGACAGGTAGGGGTTTAGTGAAATTTTTTAAAGTTCAAGGGGTGTGTGTGTGTAATATTTTCAAAGTTTAAGGGGTCTAGTGTAATTATCTGAACTATAAAGTGTATGGTATAATTTTTTCACACTATGTATAATAATAATTATTATTATTATCATTATTTTATTTACTATTTTAAAATAAAAGTAAGTACTTTAAAATTTTTTTGGGTATATATTGCATGTACTTTAAAATTTTAGAAATACAAATAAAAAATTTCTAAAATTTTTATGCATTTAAATGTAATACCTTTTATCTTTTAAATGCTTTAAAAATTTTCAAATGACTTAAAATATTTTTAAAAGTCATAACATTTAAATAT
>JAOXYD010155887.1:0-10380 GCA_028565735.1 Pinacopodium congolense | reverse complement strand
AAAGACTTAAACATTAGTAAGAATAATGTTTTGTCATCATCAAAACACATGATTAGAACCACCTTGGTTCAACACCAAGGACAAGTTTGATATCATTAAGGTAGGCTCTATGGTTAGAGTTACTCCTATATACATCACTCGATCATTTTTATCTATTTATTAGGAGTACTCGATGAGGGTTTAGTATATAAGTAGCAGAATGACACATTGTGAGGTCATTAAGTTACACCAATCCTACATTTTCCATTGATGTAGGTTGTATGATTTTAGGCTTTAGTTGCCTTGAAAATTGGCGAGCTTTTATGACTTCATAGTTAGGGGTTCGTGACAGGATTGTGGTGGCAATTATTAGTGCTAATGTAACTCCTAGGGTGAGTGGCCTCAATGAAATGTGACATGTTAATACTTATATTTTTTTTAAGATGCTTTATAAACTTAGTATCATTGAGAGATTGCCTTTACCTAGTTTTATTAGTTATAGTATGAGGAATGTTGTTAGATTCCAATAGGCAAACAAGAACTTGTGTTACTTTAGTTTACTTAGTAGCATATCTTGAGAGGTAGGAGTTTCTTTTAATGGAGAGGTACCTGTGCAATCTCCTACCACTTTAGTTATTACCTATTGTATAATTAAGCTGTGGAAGTATGCTAGAGTTGAGGGCATATGGTGAACCTCTTCCTTTACCCATTGGATTAGGGCGAGAAAGTTGATGATCCTACTGCACTAGCCACAATTATTGCTCCTGAGGAGGGAGTTGGCGAGGCTTCATTTGAGGCCACTTTGAGCTTCCATTCTCCACCTCCATCAGTAATCCCTCATACTCTTGTTCTTGCTTAGCCTTCTCGTAGTGAGCTTGTTGTGATTCTCTCATGGATAGAGTGTGGTTTAATTAACCTCGATACTTAGATGGATATAGGCATGGCTAATCTCAGGGGTCAGCTTAATCAGTTATAAACATAGATGGATAAGATGTGGGATTACATGTGCTCCTATGACCAGGGACCTAGTAGTTAGCTACTTTTATGATTGTACTTTTTGGTTTTATTCATAAATATGGTTATTTATATTCTAGTTTAGATACATTAGTTTAGTTGTTATTTCAATTTTATTTCAACTCCTTGATGTACTTTGATCATATTTATTATACTGGAGTGTTAGGTGTATAATTTGATGTGTTTTCAAGTGTTATTTAATATGCATTTATCCTTATTTTATCACTTAAATATTTAATTTATATTTGTAAATTTTTAATTTGTAGATTAAAGTGAATGATTCAATATTTATGAAAAAATTTATTAAAAAATTCATTTTAGGATTTTAATAGTGGTTGGACCTTAGCCCTCATTGATCCCTATGAAAATCCACATCGAAGTATCTATTTTCATGAGATGAATGATAGGTATAAACGGTGCCATTGATAACCAATTTTAAACACTGATTTCCCAATTAAATCTTCACAATTGTTTAATCAATTTGCATCTCATTTGATCCAAGTTGCAACAAAAATCCTCCCTATCTATAAAAGCAGTCTGAGAGTTTAAAAAATAAGTTTTTAGGAGTAGAATTTGTTAGTTTTCAGGGAGGTAATAGATTCTCTCTTTCTAGTTTAGGCTTTTCTTTTTCTTTTCATTTTCAATCTTTTGTTTTGGAGATTCAAGCTTGTGTTTAGGGATTGAAGATCTAGATTACATGAATTAGAGCTAAGAAACTCTCTGGAGCTTAATTTGGTGATTTCTAAACTCTTTATTTCATTGTATCTCTCACTTTGTTTGGATTACTTCAAGAACATGTTGCAAAAGTTATATTCTTATTATTATTTGATTGAAATGTGTTTCTAATCTAATTTGCAACCAAGGTTAGGTTATTAAATGGTTTAATTAAGTTCATATGCACGCTTGGATGATGATCTTTGTTTATGTGAGAGCTACATGCTTGTTCTCACTTGAACACTTAGAATAAAGCAGTTATATAACCTTAGATCTGAGACCTTCTACCTTGGTTATTAGAAAAATCAACAAATAACATGATTTAAATCAGTGCATGACTATTGTTTGGTTAATCATGAGGATGCTAATCATGAAATCAGGGATTTTAAATTTATACTTCTTAATCATTAAGCCTATTACCTAAGTCTATAGGTGGATTAAACCATAGGATAGGATCAATACAAATAAGACACTTACTTGATCATAGTTTTGTCTTGATTTTGTAAAGATACCCCAGATCATGGCATCACAAACTTAAAAAATGCAATTAAAACATTAAAACATGAACTTTAGATAATTAATTCAATTTGGTAATCTTAAATTTCATTATTAACCTACGGATAAAATCACAATATCTTTCATTATCCAAATGTTTCTAATCCCATCTCTCGCTTATTATGCTTCATTTTCCATTTATAAACATCGAAGACAATATTCCATTTAAGTGTGGGGGGAAATTTTATTACCTTTTTTACAATAGTATATAATTATGAATTTTTTTTGAGTTTTAATGCATATCAGTGAATATTTTTGCTTTTGAATTTGATCATTTTGATCATTTAAAAAGTTGTATGGATAATTATGAATGTTACTAATCAAGTGCCTTTAAATTACTTCATGTTTCAGATAATTGATACCTGATGATAATTATGATTTTCTATGTCTAGAATGCATAATCCTAAGTGATTTGTGACTTATTTTAAATAATTTCCCATATTGTTTAAATTTAAACCAACAAAAACATGAAAATTCAGCTAAAAAGAAAAAATGAAGTCTAAATAAAGGGAGCCAAATTTCATTAACTCCGCCAATTTTGAACCTATAAAAAGATTGAAGTTAGAGAGTGATATTAGTAGCCAATTGATATAATATGACTTAGTTGAGTAACTGAGGGTGCATATAACAAGGTACTCCCTTTAATATAAAAAGACTAAATTACTTCTCAACTAAGTCTTTAAAGCTCAAATTTTTGTTTATGATTGATGTTGATGAATAATTGATCAGCGTTTTTTTAAAAGATGATGCATTTCATTTTGTGACTATTCCTTTTACATATGGAATTGAGTTTTGTGATTTATATTGAAAGTTAAAGAAGCATGAAGTAGTTTAAGTTCATTTGTGATTAAATATATTAATTGGTTATATAACATCTTAATGGTTCATTATCATTAAAGGGTTAAGGAAGATTTTCAATGGATATGCTTGATAAGCTTAGGTCATTTTTCCTATGCTTATATCCTATTTTAAAATGGATGATATTGGTTTGCTTAATGACAAGTAAACATTTAAATGTGGGGGGATTGATAGGGGCATAATTTGTAATATTTGTTGTTGTTATTCGATATACATTTATCCTTATTTTGATGTTAAATTGTTTAATTTTTTTTTGGTAATGTTTAATTTATAGGTTAGTGCCACAAAATGAGGTTTGATGAAAAAAGATTCACTTTTAAACCATTTTTAGGAGTTTAATACCCCTCTTAATCAATGCTATTGATATCATTATGCAAACTAGCGTTACGCCATAGTTTAGTTAATCATGGATCTCTATATGGTGCTGTTGTTCTCTAGAACCTTGCATTGATGTACAGCCTATCTCCAGAAGATAAATGTGAGTCTTAAACGATGCCAATGATCCCCAACTTTTAAGTATCGTTGATGTCCATAAACAAATTTTTCTAGCTCGATTTAATCTGATTTTCAGAGTGAGTTGCAGGCATCTTGTGGAAAACCTAATTAAGACATAATAAGCATCTTAAAGAACCTGGAGCATAAGTTTAGCTATAAATTATCATAGATTATCATCACTTTTTTCTCCATTTTTCATATTCTCTCTTTAGTTTGGGGCTTTTGTAGGTGTGTCCTTCATTTCAATCATTTGAATTTAAGATTCAAGCTCGTTTTTGAGGATTCTAAGAGCTTGAGGATGTGATTCAAATATATACACATGTTTAGAGCTTGATTTGGCGCTTTTTTAACTCTTTTATTAATTATTCTTCACTCTTTTATTAGATTAATCAAAGATACATCATCTAAGTTTCAATGCTTGTGTTCTTTGATTCAAATAAGTTGTTGATATGATTTTTAACTAAGGCAAGACTATTAAATGATTAGTTTGAGTTTTTATATATGTTTGTGAGTTTATCTTTATTTATTTAAGTGCATAAGTCTCTTGTATAAGTTGTTCACTTAGGAAAAGAGTTATAGACAACTAAGGACCTAAGAAATCTACCTTAGTTAATGAAAAAATAAATAAATAATATGGTCTAAATTAATGTATGACCAAACTTTGGTTAATTTTAAAGGAATTAATCTAGAAATAAGGAGTTTTTATATTAAAAATCTTGAATTTTATGTCTTTTGCCTAAATTTGATGAATGACCAAACCTTAGGTTAAGTTACATAGAGAAAACGCGTTGTCTTGATTTCATAAAGAGACTCTAGGTCAGACAAAAAAACTTTTAAATAACTTATTGGATCTCTAAAAACCTGAACCTTATATAATCATTTCAATTTGGTAATCTTTAATAGCAAACTTAATCTCTTTTTCATTTATTGAAGTGGTTTAGTTTAATGGTGAATTTGTTGTGAGCTACCAAATAATAAAGTACCTAACTAACCTATTATGTAGTAGGATAGGTCGGGGTTGATCCCATAGAGAAATAGTTATATTTTTTAGCTATTCCTAATATTATGCAAAAGAAAATAAAAATGAAAGCAAATGCTTGGATATAAAGGAATTTAAATAAATGAAAAGACAACTAATGAAATTAAGCGAATAAAACAAGAAAGAAAATAACAAAGATGAAAAGCTAGACAGAAGATATTATCCGAATTATAAATTACAATCAATCATAAAAAATATAAATTGTGCTATGCCTAAGATGCTAGCCTATGGATGTAAACAAGATTTTGATACGATAGAAACTTGGCCCTACGTGATAACCTAGAACAAGCTCTTTAGATTTAGTGGCCCAACAACATTAAGAACTAAGGAAATACTAATTAATGTTATAATCTCACAAAGTCGGATCATATAACCTTAAGAATTGGAACTCTACGCTAAATTGATTAAATTTCCCTATAAAATCAATTAACCTATCATCACTTATATTAATAGCTAATGAAAATTATGAATCAAAAGTTAAAACTAGTAGTTAAACTCTATATTACTAATAGGTGATCAATCCTACCTATAATCCCTAATCCTTAATTCTTAATTCCTAGCATTAAATCAGGGTTTCTATTCAATCCTAGCATAAATCACTAAATCCATCAAAGATCCTTTTCAATAATTATAAGTCCTTAATCCATCGAATATATTTAAACCCAAATAAAACTAAGATAACATAATGAAATTAACAATAATATAAACTGAAATTAATAAAAACAAAATAAGAAGGTAGAAAACATAAATGAAATAACAAGGGTAAGGTTGGAAAATAAAGAAACATCACTATATTAACATAAACAAAGGATTCAATAACTATTTAACAAAACCCCAAACAAAATACATAAAGAAAGTAAACAAAAATAGAAAGGGAACATAAAAAAAACTAATATATAAAGGATTATGCATCTATAACAATAATCTAAGAACATAAACTTAAACTAGATGAAGAGACAATAAAATAACCATAAAACCTAAGAAAACAAGGATAAAATAGTGGATGCCCAAATAGGGAGCAAAAACTATTGAAATCTATTCCAATATTCTATTTATAGCCTACCCCTAGAGTTTAGAATGTTTGGAAAATAAAATGTCGAGGTTCCCCTTCTTTTTTATGTTTATTGGATCCTCAACAGTAGTAAACAGTAATCCTTCAGCAATCATTGTGTCAACCACCATTAAAGAACTTGGGATTCGTCCATTAATGGTGGTTGCTTACTCCTTCAATGGCGCCTGCATCAACCACCATTAATGGCTCTTTTAGGCGTTATCTTGCTCTTTTTGCTCCAATTCTTCACCAAACTTGGTCCTTTCAACTTGTATTTGTATCCTAAGATCAAATATGCATGTAAACTTAAAAGGAACATAAATTAAATATTTAAACATCAAAATAGGGATGAAATCACATTAAAAAATATATAGAAATACTATAAAATACATCCCTATTAGTAATTTAGTTTTTTTAATTATTTTTAATTTGGTAATTTAATCAATTTTGATTCTCTAGATAATTTTAATCTGAGTGACTTAGTACTCGTAGTGGGATCCCTATGGGAACAATAATCTAAACTTAATTAAATCCATTGTATTACTTGTTAACCAGTGTACTTACCATTAAATTGGTCTTGAGTTTAACGTTGAATTTGTGTGTCAAAAGATTGAGATTGAATTGATTTAGATAACCTAAAACAACAACAACAAGTTTTTGGTGTAGTTGTTGGGGATCGACATTTAGTGATACTAGGAATAAATTGGTGTCAGTTACTCTAGATTTTGTTTATATTGTTTATATTACTTTTATTATCCTTGCTTGACCTTTTTTATTTCTTGCCTTGCTTGCTTTTCTTAGTTAGTAGTTTGTTTTACTTCATTATTTTCTAAGCATTACATGCATATTCAGGGTTAAAACCCAATAAACATAAGTTTAATCTAGAGCTTGATTCATTTTATTTGACTATTTTATTAGATTAATCAAAGATATCTTGTTTAAGTTTCAATACTTGTATTCTTTGATTAAAATGAGTGGCTAATTTGATTTTTAGCTAAGGTAAGACTAGTAAATGATTTGATTAAGTTCTTATTTTGTGAGCCGACCTGTGTTTATTTGTATGCTTAAATTTCTTTTATAAACTAATCCCTTAGGAAAAGGGTCATAGATAACTAAGGGTTTGAGAAATCTATCATAGTTATTGGAAAATTAATAAATAACATTGTTTAAATTATTGCATGACCAAACTCTGATTATTTTTGAGGGTATTGATCTTGAAATAAGAAATTTTTAGATTAAACTTCTTGAACTTTATGCCTATTACTTAAATTTGATGAATGATCACAGTTCAGATTAAGATAAATAGAGAAAAGATATTGTCTTAATCATAGCATTTTCTAGATTTCGTGAAGAGATCCTAGATCAAACATCACAACTTTTAAATAACTTAATTGGATCATTAATAAGCTGCACCTTACTTAATCATTTCAATTTGGTAATCTTTAATAACAATCTCGATCTCTTTTGCATTGATTGAAGTTGTTTACATTAAAAAGATTGAAATTAAATTGATTTAGATAACTTAAACCAATAATAAAGACATGTAAGCATGCATGTGAATTTCTTAATTGTCACTTGTTGTATACTAATTTTGAGGTATAAACATAAATAGATATATATGGTTAACAAAAACTAATGTTCACATGCTAACTTGAAATGGAGATTGCTAATATTTATTTAATTATAAACAATTATTACAAAATTGTTTGAATCTAAATTATTTTTTCATTTTTAGATGAGGGTGTCTTAATTGCAGCTAGCATCCTTAGTATCTAATGACATGACGAGAAAAAGTATGTGTATTACTATTCTTATATTAATGAAGAAACCTGTATTGTGAATAACATTGTGTTTTAATGTGTGTAGTAAGATTGCTGCTTTTATAACTGGTAGGAATGTAACTTATAAGGAGGGAATATTGATAAAGTGCATAATATCCATATAATTTTTAATATTTCATTGTATTTTATTGAATCAAAATGTTTAAACCTTTTCTTTTGATTATGTTTTTCATTTTTCAAAATAGATTAAAGAATTGAAGAAAAATTATTTGTTTCGATAAATTTTTAAGTACACTTAAGGTTTGAATATTTAAGTCCAAAGAAATATGTTTCTAATAGGAGTCCATTTTATAATGTTTTTACATGTTAATTATTGCGCATTTACCCTTATTTTGGTGCTTAAATATTCAATTTATTTTTATACATGTTTAAGTTGTAGGATGATGTTTATTCAATCATTTTATTTTAGAGATTCAATCTTGGTTTAAGGAATCTAGAGGATCAGGCATGTAATTCAGAGTTGGAAAACCATTTGGGGATGTGATTTGGCTCTTTCTAAACTTATGAATCCATTGTCTCTTTTTTATTAAATTAATTCAAGAACTTGTTGTTTAACTTCTATATCTTATGTTCTTTAATTCAAATATGTTTCTAATATGATTTTTAGCTATTTTAAGGCTGTGAAATGGTTTGATGGAATTCATATGCATGTTTAGATGTTATTTTTTTTATTTATTTGAGTGCTTAATCCTTTGTTCTAAATTGATCACTTGGAATAAAGTCATTAGATATCCTTGGATTTGAGAAATCTATCTTAGTTATTGGAAAATTCAATAAATAACATGGCTTAAATTAGTGAATGATCATAATTTGTTTAATTGTGAGGGTACTAATCTTAATTAGGATATTTTAGGATTAAAAATCTTATTCCTTAAGCCTATTACCCAAATTTGATGCATGATTACACTTTAGGATAGGATTAAATTGAAAAAAAAACATTAATTTAACTATAATTTTGTTTTGATTTTATGAGGATATCCTAGATCAGGCATCGCAACCTTTAAATAACTTAATTAAATCATTAAAACTTAAACCTTAGCCAATCAATTCAATTTCTTAATCCTTAATCACAAACATAATCTCCTTTAGATTGATTGGTATTAATTAGGTTAGTTTAACAGTTTAATTTCATAATTTAATTTCTTCATTCAATAAATTAGCCTTCTTTAGATAATTGTAATCTGATTGACTTAGTACTTACAACATTTCTCTCATGAGATAGACATCCAGACTTATTTGAATCCACTATTTTACTTATTGATTGTTGTAGTTGCCATTAAATTGGTCTTGAGTTTAATGTTTGATTTGTGTATGTTAAAGGATTGAAATTGAATTAATTTAGATAAATTATACCAAGCAACATTTTCAACAAGAAGATAAAAGTTAAACAATTAACATATAATGGCACTATTTTACTCTTGATCAATTGTCGTTCTACTTCTTATAAAGTCAAAAGATAAACATTCCAATTAAATAGTGTGGTTCTGATTCGTATTCAAGTGCTATTTTGCTTCTAGAGAATTTATGACCTAATGATTATTTTAGTTGAAAAATGACAAAACTAACCTTAAGGAAAATATTGGGCATTTTATACCCTAGCAACTATTAACAATAAGAAAGAAGATATAAAGAAACTGAGAGGTTAAAGAGAGAGAAAAGAGTAAAGCCGCCATTAAGATATAATGAACCTTAAAGAGAAAAAGGTAGCACTAGTTCTCCAGCTAAATTTTAATGCTAGTAATAACTTCTATTTTCCTTTATTATTATGTTTTTTTCCTAACATAAGCAGCTAAATAATTTCTTTCTAGTAAGAGAATAATTGTAGTTTGGTTTTTTAAAAATAGTGAGATTTCACTATTTTATTATTATTTTGATTCTTAAAAATTCATAATTTTTTTAGTTGTTTGAAATTTTTATTATGAATGATTGTTCAAAAATGCCTATTGGTCAATTGATAGGATAGTATATTGCCATTTAGAATTTCAAATTCATAATTGTTTCAAATTTTTAATACTTGGGGTAAAATAACATAGGTGATTATGAAAAAAAATTTCAATTATTGTTATGGAGATATATGATCTAGTTGAAATGTACACAGCTTGTGTGTAAAATTGATAATCTCTCTAATTTTTAATTTTATCAGTAAATTAAAATCTAAAACGTTATTTATGGTTGTTAATTAGTAAGATAAGTAACCAAAGACTTTGTTTTGGTTATTAAGAAAGTAAAGAAAGATAACTTGTTAGAGCTTCTTAGTAACTATAATCAATTTGTTTAAGAATTAAAGAATTTATCTCTGTGTCAATGATCGATTTAATGACACCTAACCAAAATTATACCTTTGCCTATATACTCATTTATTATTGATCTTTCTTTTAAATATGATTTTGTTATTAGTTAAATTCTAGATTTGTTTAATTTCAATTTTCAAAATCTGCTCTCTTTTATTTATTTTATTAATTTTTAAAAGGTAATAAAACTTACTAATCCCTATTGATTCAACCCTACACATCATCATTTACAATTTATATTGTTTTAAGAGTAGGAATTTATATTTATTTAATTTAATACCTATTAAATTTTTACGCCGTTATTGGGCATTGAATTAAGGGTAGTTCCACTTAGTTTAAATGTTATTGCTAATAGGTTAAGTATGTTTGATGTGATGGAAAGATAGGTGCGATGTACACATGTCGAGGAGATGCATGTTAGAGCCTTAGATTACATATATGCTTTGGAGTCTTAGAGCCTTAAAGCATGAAATGGAATGGAGTTTATGAAGACTAAAGGAAAAAAAGCTCAAGATGAAGATCATGTTGATGGATGAAAGATCA
>JAOXYD010155876.1:0-10380 GCA_028565735.1 Pinacopodium congolense | reverse complement strand
TAATTTTTTATTCAACTAAAAAATTAGTTTATTTTAATAAGAAAACTAATTTCTAATTTTATTTTAATTATAAAATTATTTATTTTTATTCTAATTAGTTTTTTTAATTTTAATTAAACTATACTAATTATTTTAAATTAAAAAACTTATTTCTATTATATGTGCAACTAAATCAATTAGTTTATCATAATTATAAAACTTATTTCTAATATTTTGTTTTAATTAGAAATTTATTTCTAATTTTATATAACCAAACTAAATAGTTTCTTTTTAATTAGAAAAACTTATTTCAATTTTTTATTGTGGATCTTTAAATCCCTTTTTCTATTTATTTTTATTATATGTAATTTTTTAACAAAAAAAGAATAGGTGGGTAACTGGTTCATATACTGCATGCATCAGAAACTATATGCTAGGTACATGTTAATCAAATTTAACTAGATGAGGCACGTGTGGTTATCTTCTTTTGGGTGCTTCATTGCATTTTTTTGGGGGGTTTGTTTACCTCTGCAATGTTTTATGTAACCAATTCTCATCCATGGCTCTATCAGAAGCCTTTTTCACTCGTAACACATATAAGAGATCTTATTTCTACATCTCTCTAGCAACAAAATATAGAGAAAAACAACATAAAAATAAAAACATAAAGCCGATCTAGATATACTTGTGTTGGATGGAGAGCTGCCAGATGCTCACTATTTAGAATTATTGTAGAAATTAAGTATGTGTTTCATATCTTAGTCTATACTTAGTCAATGTTCTATTGCTTTCCTTCTTATTTTCTCGTTTCAGTTATTAGAAAGATTGTTGGTCATGTGCTAGTGGGTCATGTAATCTAATTGTAGTGTAAATTGTCGGGGAGTTAGTTGCTATCTATGGTGTATTTGAAGGCATGGTTTATTAAATAAAATGATAGGCTTTTACAACCATCTCTTATTGCCCATTACATGTTCAATATAAGTCCCCTTTGAGTTGTTTCCTTAAACCATCTATTTTGTTTTGGACTTCTCTGCATCACTCACTTTCTAACAATTGTTGAGTGAATCTTATTATCCTATCATCTGGTATCATAGCCAATTTTTGTAGATGGCTAAAAGCAATACAAGGGCGAATCCAACATTGCTAACCATCCCACTTTTTAGAGGGACCAACTATGACATTTGGAGTACCAAAATAAAGTGGGGCCTTATTGACAAAAGGTATGCAAAAATGGGTGTTTTAGTCTATGTTCTCAAAGATTTGAAGAAGAAAGATGGTAAGGCTCTATTTTTTATACAGCAAGCTGTTGATGACACCATTTTCCCATAAATTTCAGCAGCAACAAAATCAAAAAAGGCATGGGATGTACTCCAAAATGGGCACCAAGGCATAGCAAAGGTGGTCACTGTGAAGCTCCAAACACTGCATCGAAAGTTTAAAAGCTTCTTCATAAAAGAAAATGAATCTATGTAGGAGTTTTTAAACAAACTCATGGAAGTGGTGAATCAGATGCGAAAATATGGTGAGATGCTAAAAGATCAAACAGTCGTGGAGAAGATTTTGAGGAGCCTACTTAAGAAATATAAGTCTATTATGGCTGCCATTAAAGAATCCAAAGATTTAAGCATGCTAACGGTGGATAAATTGTTTGGCTCTTTGCAATTTCATGAAGATAGATAGAAGATGTATGATGAAAGTCCAATTAAGAAGGCTTTTCACACAAAGCTGAACTTATTTGATGGTAAAGGAGCCACACAAGAACGCATCAACTACAACAGCCACTGTAGAGATCTTTCCTTCCGTGGAAAAAGAGGTGGAAGAGGAAATCATGGAGGTGGACAGATTGGTGGTCATAACCAATCTCAAAATGCATCATCAAACAAAGGTGAAACATAAGGCACTCAAAATCATAAGTTCAAGTATTATTATTGCCAAAAATTTAGTTATATAGAGAAGTATTATAAATTGAAGGAAAAGCATGCAAATTTTGCATAGAAGAAGAAAAAATTGATTCTAAAAATTCATTTCTTACTTGCTTTACTGCTAATATGTGTGCTTCAAATGTTTGGTATATAGATAGTGGTTGTAGCAAACATATGATAGCTAATCCAAACTTCTTTATTAATTTGGATACGTCTATTAAAAGAAGGGTGAAGATGGATGATGGAATCATTTGAGAAGCATGTGGAAAAGGAGATGTGATAATCAAATCATGCAATTTAAGTGACATCAAAGATGCGCTTTATGTGCCTCACTTTGATTCCAATTTGTTGAGTGTTGGACAGTTTATGCTAAAAGGTTGTTCCATTGTCTTTGAAAACTTATCATGTACTATTTTTTTTTTCAGATAATACCAAGCAACACATGCTGTTTAGAATTCCTATGATTGAAAATAACATTTTCCCTCTATATGATAACGGTGAGAATCCAAACCTTGTTGCTTATCTTGAAGATGATACCCAGTTATGACATCAAAGGTATGGTCATTTAAATTTAAAAAGTTTTAGAATACTATTTGATGAAGCCTTGGTGGATGGGTTACCCTTTATTCAAAAGTCTGGTGGCATATATGAAAGTTGTACATTTAGAAAATAACATCGAGATTCTTTTCTAAAAGGAAATGCGTAGAGAGCCTCAAAACTCATTGAATTAGTGCATGTCGATGTTTGTGGGCCTATGCAAATACTTTCTTTAAATGAAAACAGATATTTTATTGTGTTTGTTGATGACTTTAGCAGGATGACATGGGAGTATTTGTTCAAATTAAAGTCCACTGTGCTGTCCATCTTTAAAGGTTTTAAGCATCTTGTGGAGAAGCAAAGTGGATATTGGATATAAACTTTGCAGATAGATCATGGTGGGGAATTTATTTCCTCATAATTTAATAAATTTTATTAATAGTTGGCTACACTCCACAACAGAATGGATTGGCAGAAAGAAAGATTCGGAGCCTTATTGAGATGGCTAAAAGCATGCTAAAGGATAAATGTCTTCCAAAAACCTTATAAGTAGAAGCTGTCCACACTATTGCCTACATCTTCAATCATAATTCTACATCTACATTATCCAAACAAAAACTGTTTAAAGCTTGGCATGGGAGGAAGCCAAAGGTAACACATTTTAAAATATATGGTTGTGTTGGTTTTTGTGTTGATACCATCTTAAAAGAGAGAAAAACTTGATGATAATAATGTTAAATGCATATTTGTGGGCTATAGTATGGAAACTAAAGGGTATCGATTTTATAATCATATTTCAAAGAAGTTACTAATAAGTTGTGATGTTGTGTTTGATGAGCATCGTGCATGGAATTGGGTTAAGATGAAAAAAAGTGTTGGTTTTATTCAAAATGATGATGAAATTGCTGATGAACCAATAAAAGCTATAGCAGATGGTGATGTTCATGGTAGTTTGAGTCCTTCAAAACCAAGTACTAGAGGTTCTAGCTCCTTTAACTTGTCTTCGCCAAGTTCTTCTTCTTCAAGCACACCTCCGAGAAAAATGAGATCCTTGGCAGAAATGTATCAAAGAACAAAAAGATGTCAAGTTGCACATATTCAAGAACCAAATTACTATGAAGATGTTGCAATGTTGAAAGAATGGCGTGATGCCATGGATGTAAAAATGCTGGCCTTGGAAAGAAATCATACTTGAGAGCTAGTTGAATTACCAAAATGGAAAAAGGTTGTTGGATTGAAGTGGATCTTCAAATTAAAGCATAGACCTGATGGATCAATTCTAAAGTACAAAGCACGCTTAGTTACTCGAGGATATATGCAAACAGAAGGTATAGATTTCCGAGAAACTTTTTCTCCAGTAGATAGATTTGACACTATCCGTACTATTTTGCCTATAGTTGCATATAATAACTGGTTTGTCTACCAAATTGATGTTAAATTAGCTTTTTAAATGGTTTTTTGGATGAAGAAGTGTTTATATAGTAGTCTGCCGGTTATGAAGTTAAAGGGCAAGAAATGAAGGTATATAAGCTTCATAAAGCATTGTATGGCCTTAAAGAAGCTCTAAGAGTTTGGTATGAAAGGATAGATGGATATTTTAGCATGAATGACTTTCAGAAAAGTATTAGTGAACCAACTTTATATGCTAAAACAAAGGAAGCTGACAAGGTACTAATTGTGTGTCTTTATGTTGATGATTTAATTTATACTAGAAATTGTAGTGTTTTGATATAAGAGTTTAAAAGTATGATGATACGGGAGTTTGATATGACTTATTTGGATATGATGAACTATTTTTCGGGTTTAGAAATGGCACAATGTGCTTTTCGAATTTTTGTTTCGCAAGAAAAATTTGTTAAGGACCTTCTTGAGAAATTTAACTTACAAGATTTCAAGTCGATGAGAACTCCTATGAACTCTAATTAGAAATTCAGTTTGAATGACGGGGAAGAAAAGGTAGATGCTAAGCTCCATAGAAGTTTAGTTGGTAGCTTGCTCTATTTAACTAATTGTAGATATGATATAATGTTTGCTACTAGTCTCCTTTTAAGATTTATGTAGAGTCCAAGCAAGATTCATTTTTGAGCAGTAAAAAGAGTCTAACGTTACTTGAATGGAACAAGTTTTTATGACCTTTGGTACAATAATGCTAACAATTTTCAGTTATATGGTTTTGCTGATAGTGATTGGGAATGTTCAATTGATGATAAAAAAAAGTACATTTGGTTATGTCTTCAATATTAGATTTGGTGTTATTTCATAGAGCTCAAGAAAATAGCCATCAACTGCATTATCATCTACAAAATTTAAATATATGGCTGTAACTTTAGCAGCACGTCAAGCATTATGGCTTCACCGAATTCTAGAAGATATGAAGCATAAGCAAATAGAAGCAACAACAATTTTCTGTGATAATTTGTCCACCATTGCAATGACGAAAAATACCCTGTACAATAGTCGTTCTAGACATATAAAAACTCGTCATCATTTTATGAGAGAATTGGTTGCACAAGGGAGTATTAAGATCGACCATTGCAACACATGATTGACCATTGCAACACAAATGAATAACAAGCAAACATGTTTAAAAAACCAGTTTCATCAGTGAAGTTTTAAGGAAAATGTTAGGAGTTATAAATTTCTGTAATAAGGGAGAGTGTTAGAATTATTGCAGAAATTTAAGTATGTGTTTCTTATCTTAGTCTATACTTAGTCAATGTTTTGTTACTTTCCTTCCTATTTTCACATTTCAATTATTAGAAAGATTGTTAGTCATGTGTTAGTGGGTCACGTAATCTGATTGTGGTGCAAATTGTTGGAGAGTTACTTGTTATCATTGGTGTATTTAAAACAATTTATTTAATAAAACAATCAGTTTTTACAGCCATTTCTTATTGCCCATTACATGTTCGATATAAGTCCCTTTTGAGTTATGTCCTTTAAACCATTTGTTTTGTTTTATGCTTCTTTGCTTTCTAACAATTGTTGAGAGAATCTTGTTATCTTATCACTCTTGTCATTGAGTTATAGAAATCACAAAAGCCATAGAAAACAATGGAAGAAAAAGAAACAAACAAAAGGGCACATTAACATACATAGGAGAGTCAAGATGTTCCCTCATCTCTCTTGAAGAATGACTAAATGCCAAACTCGAGTCATGTGTTGTGAGGTTTAAAACTTGTTAACAAACAAAGAAAAAGAACAATTTGTCCCACAAGCCCTTTTATGTTCATTTGTTTTATTTCCTTTCTTATCCGATTGTATGTCTCTCATGATTTCATCACCAATTTTTCTTCTTAAGTTAATGAGTGATGAATCAAATGAAACAATTAAATGAAATTAAGCAGCAACTTTTTCGAATTGTTTTCAAAGCAAGAAAAAAAAAGAGATGGAGGATTATTTTTATAAAAAAAATTAATGCAAATAGTTTAAACACAACGAGACGTTTTCACTATCAATGGTATTAATGCAAATAATTTAAACACAATGAGACATTTTCACTATCAATGGTATTAATTAACAGAGAAATAGAAAAATAAAAAGCACTTGTTCTCAAACATTAGATTATTCCATATAATTCAACTAAAAATTAATTATTAATTATCATAAAATTTTGAACTTTTTTTTACATATTAAACCATAAAAAATAGACTATATCTTTTAAAAGCACCACAAATCCAATTGTGACATTATCTTTTATTTAGATGCATATGACCTTGCTTTATTGTAATTGTTTGAAAATCTTGATAAATCATAAAGATTGAGGATTCAAGATCTTTTCATTTAATATGCACAGTAAATAAAAGATGGTCACTTACAATTACTTTCAGATTTTTATAGATTAAAAAATTCTACTTCATGGTAAAATTTTTTCCATTCATTTCTTTTGTTTTAAATGAAGAACATCATCCATTCTCCTTTTTCAAAGTGAAATTGTAATATTTTTTATAAACATTATCATCCACCCCACTCTTATTTTGAATTTAGAGGCTTTTATACATGTATTCAAAACAGCACAAATTTTCAATTTTAAGTTAAAAAATCACCCCCTTTTAATTAAATTCCATCATGGGTGGACCAAAAAATTTATCATAAGTGAATGGTTTAAAAAATTGAAGATGATCTACTTATAGTTTATTAATAGGAGTAGTCTATACTCATTTGGAAATTATTCTAATATGCAATTTATAGGTAGCAATATAAGCTGCATATCTCTCAGCTTTCATGAAATGGTTAATTTAATTAGAAGTATGGAGAATGTCTATTCAGTAAGAGATATTGATGGAAAAGTCAACATGAGGAGAATTCTACTTTTAGTTTGTTGAAAGGAGGGATGAGCTAGAATGTTAGTTAGGTGGAGCAAATTTAATAATGAGATATTTATGTAATAAAATTTATTTTGTTAATTGGGACAAAAGGAATCTAATACGAATAGAAAAATAAATATTTAATTTTATTCATTATTTATAATATAATGTCATTCTTAAATTTAAGTCACTTTTATTATGGGATTTTTTTCAAGTATAATGGAATTGAATAAAATTGTCAAAATTCTCATGAGATAATTAGAATAACTTCATCAAAGTCTAACTCAACTTTCTCTCATGATTTTCAACCAATAATTTTGGGTACTTTGAAACGCCTTATAATACACCCATATTTAAAGTGTTCCACATGCTCTCAATGCATAAGTATTTATACAAATAAACTAAAAGAATGAACAAGAGCAAGATATGTCAAAACTAGTCTTTATTATACTATTGACAAATATATATTACAAAGGAAGTTGGCTCCTTCTTGAAGCAATATATTACAAAGGAACTTGACTCATTCTTTCAATACTTTACAAAAAAAGAAGACTTGAAATCCTTACAAAGAGCTTTTCCCTAAGGTTTTTAACTCTCTTAGTAGACCCTTTCTAGGGTATGATTGAAGAATTAAATTCAAATAAGTTATTTATAGTCAAATATGAATTAAGAAAGCAAGTTACAAGATTTTGAGCAAATATGTCTCTTTCCATTAAGATTCTAGATAGCTAACATATCTCATCACTTATCTAATGTGAAAAATGAAGATAACACTTTTATCTAAACTAGATTGATGATTACCCCCCATCCTTCATCCTTCTCATCCAAGTTTTAGACTTATCAACACAAGGTTCAGTTAATACGTGATCGATTTCGTTAGCCATGGTCCATCCATACACATTCATAGTGTAATTACGTTGGTTCATGACTAAGTAATACAACAATTCATATTAATAAATAAAAACCTCATAGATTTACATACCTTGAAACCTTCTTGTCAAAGTTAAAATGCCTTTATACACACTTTAATTTATCATGATATAGTTGCACCAAACATCATTAGTCCCATACTTGAATTTTTTCCATTGTTGAAATTTTTTGCAAATACTCACCAACACGTACTGAATTTTGCCTACTCACAAGATTTTGTTGAGACTTTTTATTTTATTTACTTGCAAGTCATTTCCTTATTCCTTCGTGATTATTTCCTATTTATATCGACTCACGCACTAAGTATCAACTAAGATATACCAACATTTGCATGATTTTACCTATCGAAATTATGGATCTAACACTTATCCTTCACCATAATAAAAAATGAAATTAAAAAAATTTTAAACAAAAAGTAATACTTTTAATTATTTGATCTAATGATGGATATGGTTCTCATTCTAATTTTATTAGCTTTTTTTAAGTGGAAAAGAAGAAGAAAAACTTGGAGTTTTTAAATTTAACATGAAATGTTATCTAGTTAACTCAAATATCAACTTGGAGTTGAAAACATGCACACTTAACATTTATATATACCTCACAAAGATAAATTTGTTGGTTGGTGCCAGTTGTACATTAAAAGTCATTATGCAAGGTTTAGCCTTAATTTAAGGGCAAATTATAAAAAAATTCCTAAACTTTGTCTAAATTTGCAATACTATCCTAAACAAAAAAATTTGGTAATTAAATGCAACAACTTTCAATTTATTACAAAATTAGTTGACTGTTAAACATTTTGTTACTAGTGATGACGTAGTGATCACGTCAGCATAGACTGCATCCACGTGTACACCATGTGGATACCATGCATTTGTATTTGTATTTTTATTATGTTATTTTTATTAAATATAAAAATAATTATATTGTTTAAAAATTTTGTATGAAACCTTCTTTTGTTTTTCTCTTTTTTGATTTTACCTCTTCTATTTCGTATCTCTACATACTCACACTCAACTCATATTTACACCACCAAGTAGCAGTAGTGAAAATCCTTTGTTTCTCTACTGTGCCAACTATGGCATGTCTCATTTCTATCAAAACCCCACCTGACGCTCCACAGCTCAATATTTCTTTACTCAAAGCCCCGGCCCTAACCTAAACTCGAATTGAATCACTCGTCCTTAGAACTCCCACTAAGCAACCCCCTCTCCATCCCCTTCCCGATCTAAGCCCTCCCCAACCCGCTCCGCTACAAAGTTGCCTCTCGACTCCCCCCTTCTCCAATGCCTCCCTCGACAACACAAATCTCATCCCTTTCCTCCTTAAACTTGCCAGCAATGCCATTGCTGTAGGCGAAGGCCAGTCTAAAGCCTTCAATTAAGCCTTCTGGGCCTCCAAATCCTTTGAGCGGCAAAAATTACGAAGGATGGAGGATGGTAGGGTCAAGGGTGTCAATGTTGTTTGAGGGAGGAGGAGGCACATTTGAGCATTGGCCAGGTGGAGAACGATGTATTCCAACTGGCTTCAGACATTGTCATTTTGGATCTGAAGAAGAGTTCCATCCAATGTAGGAGGTCCATACAGGAATACCACTGGGCAAAGGGTGGTGTCTTTAGATCCAGATGTTGAAGTGATTGCCTTATCACGAAAGACCCTTTTGGTGACAAACAGATTTGTTTATGAGATTTGTAGGCCAATATCTCGCTGAAAATGATCTCTTTGGAACCTAGTCAGCGATCGAAGCTTGATAGTCTCAAATGAAGCGAGGAAAGCAAATAGAAACTCAATTGGTTTTAGGCATGAGCAAATTTCATAATTTCCACAAAAATATTTTTTTATATTTAATAAAAATAAAAATAAAAATAAAAATATTTTTATTATTAACAAAAATAAAAAATACAAATACAAATACATAGCATCCATATGTTGTACACGTAGATAGCACCCATATGTTGTACACGTAAATACCACATTAGCACTATTAATAGAGTGTTTAACGGTCGGTTAATTTTGCCATAAATTGAAAGTTGTTACATGTAATTACCAAAATTTTTTGTTCAGTATAGTATTACAAATTTAAACAAAGTTTAGGAATTTTTTTATAATTTACCCTTAATTTAATGATGAAATTAGATTTATCAATATTTTAAATCATTTTTCAATATTTATGTCATAATACCAGGTTAACTGGATTTTATTGATAAAGATGCTATATATTATGTTAAAGCTATCATGCACGTTATGTTGTGACGACTTCTCAACTACTTTAGTTTAGATTGCATATATTTTCCTTTGGCTATGTAGAGATTAATTTCCTAAAATATTCATAAATTCCAACTCACCTATGCTTTAAAAAAAATCCTAATATTAATATAAGGAGAAAACTACATGGACATTTAATATAAATGCTTTTGTGGTTTTCAGTGACCAAATTACTTATGTAAGCCTTATGTATTATGAAGTGATATTTATATATACAAAAATATACGAGTGGTTTCATCTTACTTAAGGCCACAAAAGTTTTTGTATCAATATATCATAGAAACATATATTTTCATGTTTGAAGTCATTGACTGGTAGAGGCAAACATGAACGCACGGCACTTTGAAATTCCGTTAGACTAAACTATCGGAGGAATTCTGGGAGGTGAAAATATGATATATGTTCCTTGATGCTTTATTGATTTTTTTCTTGTTCAAGTTTAA
>JAOXYD010155865.1:0-10380 GCA_028565735.1 Pinacopodium congolense | reverse complement strand
TCTTTGGATATTGCTATTCAGGAGATTATTTTTGAAGAAACTCGCCTCATTCTAGATAGAACGCCTGAATCTGATTTAACTCTTGCTACTATGCATTCCTTGCGTCAACCATCCGATGATAAAGTCTGTAAGAATTACTATCAATTTGGTCATATTTTTGCTAACCGTCTTACTATAGAGTACATATTTTGTCATTATTTTGGTCATATTCATCCAAATTGTCCCACATGTCCTCCATAATCCATAGACGGCATAGAGTGCAAATATTGTCATAAATTTGATCACATTATTGATAATTACCCCATACGACCTCCAAGACCAAAAGATGGGTCTTCCTCATCCAAGTTCACCTCCAAACTTAGGTCTTTTGTCACTGCTGTTGCTACCAAAGGTTATACTATTATCACTATGAGTGATTTTGAGGCACTACTTAAACATGTTATCTCTTCCAATTCCAATACTGCCATGTCTGTCACTCTAGGTAATTCTCATTGGTATTTCGACTCTGTATGTTATAACCATATGACCTCTGATATTCGATCCTTGTCTTCACCAACAACTACTTCTTCCTTACCACCTATCTATACTGCTAATGGTACTCAAATGAAAATATCTCATATTGGTCATGTATCTACCTCAAACCTTAGTCTTCCTAATACCTACTACATTCCCAACTTGACTCTAAATCTCATTTCTATCAGTCAATTATGTGAAAAATTACTAAATATTATCTTTTCTTCCTCTGGTGTTCAGGTCTAGGATCCGCGAACGAGCCAGATTATTGGGACAGGTTATCGGGGGCGTCAATTATTTGAACTTGAATCACTTCATCTTCCTCGGATACTTATGTCTGCCGCAGCCACCACCTCCTCTATTCCACAATGGCATCTTCTTCTTGGTCATGCTTCTGCTAGCAAAATTCAATCTTTAATTTCTCGCGGCCTATTAGGATCTACGAAATTTGCATTGTTTACTTATTTACATTATCGGCTTGCTAAACAACTAACTTTATCTTTTACTACTAGTGATTCTATTTCAGACAAACCATTTGCTTTAATACATTATGATATTTGGGGTCCGTCTCATGTCTCCTCTGTCAATAGTTTTTGTTATTTTGTTTTATTCATTGAAGATTACTCTCGATTTACTTGGATATATTTTCCGAAACATCGCTATGAATTATCCCAAGTTTACATCACATTTGCAAATATGATTAAAACTCAATTCTCCTGTACTATTCAAATCCTTAGAATAGATAATACGATGGAATATCGAGACCACTCTTTCCTACAATTTCTTCGTTAATAAGGGACTGTTATTCAAAGATCTTGTCCTTATACCTCCCAATAGAATGGACGTGCTGAAAGAAAACATCATCATATTCTTGATTTTGTGCGTGCCCTTCTTCTATCTGCGTCATGTCCAGAAAAATTTTGGGGTGAAGCAACACTTACTACAGTCTACCTTGTCAACCGCCTTCCTACCTTAGTTCAAAATTTATCCCCATTTGAAAGATTATTTGGTAAACCTCCTGATTACTCCACTCTTAAACATTTTGGTTGTGCCTGTTTTTTTCTTTTACCTCCTCATGAACATACAAAATTAAAACCTCGTGCTCATCTGTGTTTTTTTTTCTTGGATATGGTTTTAAACATAAAGGTTATCGTTGTTGGGATCCTATTTCCAATAGATTACGTATTTCACGTCATGTTACCTTCTGGAAAACTATTGTGTTTTCCTCTATTTCTAAATTCCATCAATCGGTAAACACTAATTCTCGATTTTTCACTAATTCCTCAATAAACTTGTTTTTAAATCTTGACACAAGTACTTCTGATGTGATTCAACGACCTCCCGCGTCTACTCCACCTGACCCTGTTCCAGCTATTGATCCTGTACCTACACCTACATCTACCTTAGACACTACTTATCATCGTTTAAGTCAGGTAAGAGAACCCCCTCATTATCTTACTGATTTTCATTGTTACTCTACTATTGCCACCCTTCATAAGCCTCGCTCTTATCGTAAGGCAAGTGCTGACCCTTTTTGGCAACAAGCTATAACAAAAGAAATCCAAGCTTTGGAGAAAACTCATACTTGGGACTTAGTAGGTCTTCCTCTTAATAAGACTCCTATTGGTTGCAAATGAATTTATAAAATTAAGACCCATTCTAAAGGAACTATTGATCGTTACAAAGTTCGTTTAGTGGCCAAAGGGTACACTCAAGAATATGGCATCGATTATGAAGAAACCTTTTCTCTAATAGTTCGTTTAACATCAGTTCATAGTCTCTTAGCTATAACTACAGTTTGTCAATGGAAAATGTACTAGATGGATGTCAAAAATGCCTTTCTTTATGGTGATTTAACAGAGGTAGTTTTTATGCATCCTTCGCCAGGTTATCATTCTCCTCATAAGGATTGTAAGCTTCGACGAGCCTTATATGATTTAAAATAAGCACCAAGGGTCTAATTTGCCAAATTTAGTTCTACTTTTACTAAGTTCGGGTTTATTTATACTCCTCATGATTATGCTTTATTCACTCTACGACTGGTTATTGTTTCTTTTTAAGAGTTTCCTTTATATCTTGGTGTAGCAAAAAAGAAAACTATTATTGCTCGTTCTAGCACCGAATCTGAATATCGTACACTTGCTGATGCTGCTTCTATATTACTTTGGTTACGACGATTATTAACTGATATGGGTACATTCTTCGGTAACCATACTTTTTTGTGACAATAGAAGTGCCATCCAAATTTCTTATAATCACGTTTTTCATGAGCACACTAAACACATTGAACTTGATTGTCACTTTGTTTGTCATCATGTCCATCATGGTACTATCCATTTACTTTCTATTTCTTCTGTTGATCAACCGGTTGATATATTTACCAAGACCCATCTTCCTACTCGTTTTTAGTATACAAACTCAAGTTGGCTTCTTTTATACCACCATGAGTTTGAGGGGGTGTTAGTATGATCTTATTAAATTTCCTATGATCATGGGAGACTATAGATATTGAAGTTAATTAAGATTATGATTATAATAGTTAGTGTTATTTTGATTGTATAATTAGCTCACAATTATGTGTATATATAGTTGATGTACCTTGTATGGAAAAACAAAATAAATTTATACGATTATCCTTTTTTTATTAATCTCTTTTGTCTCCTCTTCTTCTAATAGATTGTAACTTAATTTGCATATAAAATGTGAGAATCTTCCTCACACACGTGTAAGGATAGTTTTCTAATTTTGTTAGAACATGAAAGTTTTGCGATCATTCATCTATGGAATCATACAAGATCCAATAGAAGGAATTGAGTTGATTTTTAATACAACAAGAGAAAATATCAGACTGACTTAAGCGCAATTTTTTCAATATATACTTTTATATATGTGTGTGTGTCTGTTAATATAATTCAAATGCTCCACCTTATTTCCACTCAAAGAAGAACCTAAAGTTGAAATTTGAGTTAATAAATAGGATTTTGAAGACGTGCTGCTAAAAATGCTACACAGTTTGTATAAATCAATATTTTTCAAACTAGATAATTGTGGCTGAACTTGGTCAATCGTGTTAAGTTCAAGAACAATTGCTCAAACCAATTTCTTATTTATACTTGGGTAGCCATCTAAACATGATGAAGACATTAAGGAATATGCTACGTAAAAGTACAATTTTAGGCCAATTAGACGTAAGATGAACATAATTCAATGACAACTAGAAATGGACTATATATGGAAGACTTTTGACATATTAATTCCTAGAATTCCATTTCCATTCAACCACTTAATTCCCCCATTCACTTCAATCAAAATTTTCATTTTAACAAGTTATTACAACATCAACACCATGTATAAATCTTTGAAAGAAACACTTGCTCTTATTGAAATGGTGTAAGTTATTTCACTTTTTATAGATAAGAAGAAGAAAATAACCTAGAATAAATGGATCTATAATCTAACAGAAAAAATTTTTAAGTAAAAGGAGTATCTTTGTTTATAAATAATCTATATATGATTTTGATCCAATTTTTCTTCAAAATATTGTTTCCTTATAATCTAATATTCAAAGACAAATGATATATGTGTTGGTATTTGGAAGGTGAATTCTGTATGTATAAGAATTTTATACTTTTTAAATAATAAATGAATGAATTGCATGCATTAATATATTGTTATGTCAAATCCATAAAAGAAAATCATAAAACAGCCACAATAATAATATAAAAAGAGAAAAAAAGAAAGATAAATTTGATTTATAATAGTTTGGTTAAACAACTACTTTTCATGCATCACATAAGAATTCAACTACAAACAGTAACCTTCCACACACTATTTTTTTAATTATATATAAAAAGGAATTCTTACAACCTTTGTCTTGGATGAAGAGAAACATTTACAATAGTATTCATTTGATTGATCTTACACATGCGTAAATGCAACGTAAAAATTTTCTTTCTTGATTACTTAATATCATAGAGACTTATATTATACTAACACTCATATGAAAGTAATGAAACTTTCACAAAAACTTCCCCAGACTCCTTCTAATATAAAAAATTATTCTCACAATTTATATGCAGCTTATCTGTACATATAATAATCAAATATATCTATTAAAGACACAAACTAGGCATTATAATGACTAATAACAGTGATATTGATCAATTAATACGTGCTACTAGTCCACTAATATGTGATATTGATTGACCAATATATCAACGTTTCTGGACATAAACTATACAAGCCTATTATTTTGCAAATCAATTTTCTTTTAAGAACATTTTACGTATGTCCAAATTGCAAAAAATATTATAAGTCAACCTAACTTAATTCTCTAAACCTTTTAAAAACAAAAGTTTCAATACCTTTCAAGTTTTCTCAAAGATTAAAATATATTCTTTTAATAAAAACATGATCTTATATCATTTTAAAAATTCTATAAAGTGACTTCATGAAATGACTTCTTTTTTTTTAATTGTTGCTTCACTTGACTTAAATTACCTTGGAATTCTATTGAATAATATTTGGTGGCCTACTTTTTTTATTTAGATTCTTTAATCACTTTATCTTTTTATTAAACTTAATGTTTCATCTTTTGCACGCATCTTTAACAAATTGACTTATTAATAGTACCAAAGATAAAAATAGTATAAGTGAGATGTTTTATTATCTTCAAAATCACATGTTAGTATTTTATTTAGTCCAAAAATATTTATTCCCATTATATTCAAAATTGTGAATTGTACTTTTTATTTTTGTTTTGATAATTTTTTTCTATATGTATTAATTATCACTTGAGTTTAGAAGTATTTTTATTATTCAACTAAACTAAGATAATTCACTCTCGTAATTTTATTTCTGTTTAAATAAGAGAGATTTATAATTTTTTATTATCTTGAACAGATGGAATTAGATAAACAAATACAAAATTGATCACATTTTCATACAATATCACCCAAACGATGCCAATATTCTACTTTTTCTTTTGTTACAATGGGAGATATATATTCTTACTACACTTTAAATTTGTGAAGTAGATTTTTGACTTTCAACTATGTTAGTTAATTAATCATTTAAAACGTATAATAATATCTTATTATAATGATATTTCAATTATTCAGACAAACTAAGATAATTTGATCTTAGATACTTGTTTTAGAAAGACATATACATGTTATTATCTTAAAAGAATAAAATCAGATAAACAGATAAAAATGGCAAAAGACACATTTAAATCTTGTTAACACAAGAATTTGAGTTAGCCCCTAATGTTTTGAAACATTAACGTTAAACCTTAACGTTTCAAAAATATTCAAAAATAACTCTTATGTTTATAAAGCATTTAAAACATACCTCAAAGAGTTAGCATCACTAACTCTTAGATATTTTTTTTGAAAACCAGACAATATTATGCTGTCTATTTGCTTCAACCTCCAATGCAACCTCCTTGTTACCCCACTTCCTTTGTCACACACCAACAGGTTTCTTGGTTGGTTTTGTTGCTATAATTACATTCTTAGCAGAGGTTTTAGCATAATCGTTCTCCTTTAGTGGGGGTTTTTTCCAATACTTCTATTACTATCCTGAGATAAATACTCGAACTTGTATAAGGAGAGGACGTCCAGGCCAAAAAGGAGGGGTTTTTTTAGGCAACAAAAATAAAGACGTCCAGGTTTGCAAGAAAAGAAATGTAACCAACACAAAAACACGTGGAGGTGAAGAAAAATTCTTGACTGCTACACAATACAAGAGACTTCGAGTTTTGTTTTCCAAGACTTGGAATTAGGTTGCAACAACAAATAAAAGAAGCAAGAACGTAGAAAATCAAGAAAAAAAATTAGCTAGGAGGATTTTTGTTATGTTAGGTAACTAAACTTTTATTTCTTAGTTTACAGATCCTAGTTATTGAACTATATGTTGTGAGACTTTTGTTCTTTATTTGAATCAATACATTCGTCAAGCATTAATTATTTTTCTGAGTTATTCTTTGGTTGTTTGATTTTACAGCTAGATGCGCAACTAGTTTGTGATTTTATTTCAATCAATTGCTATATTAAACAGGTTGACATTTAATTATTTTAATCAAAATTAGCGACTACAATTTTTGTCTACTACATTAGGGACTTGATTCTAGGAAAAATAATTTTCTACGCTAAATATACATCGTATATATGTTGTCTAGTTTGTCGATTTTGTTGATTCTTAAAGCTATTGATTAATTAAATATGAGATTGTATCTAGGTTATTAATTACTAAGGGTTAAGGCGAATACACAGAAAATAGGTAAATAAAATTATCATGACGAATGGTTAATTAATAAATTGATTATTTTTAGTGTCAATGATCAATACAAGTTCAATAATGAAGGAGTTCGTATACCAAGATTTATTTCTATTGATTGTTAAATTCTCATTGTTTTATTATTAACTATTTTTCAATTTATTATTTCCATTAAATTCTGTTAATTCACAACTTGAAACCCCCCCTTTTTATTGCGTAACTACTAACATCTAAATTCCTCGAGGGAACGATCCTTACTTTTTATTATTATATTAATTTGTGTTGCAGGAAATTGGTTTCTTTTTATATTTAGGCGCAGGTGACAGTACACACTAAATTTTTGCACCGTTGCTAGGGAATTTTTGGCAATTTATATATGTTACGTGTTCAAGTGAATCTGAAGATTTGTAGTATAATTCTGAAATTGAGAAAAAAGCAAAGGCATTAAGAAAGCAGACAAAAGAAAGACAACAAGCACTAAGAGAAGAACGACAGAGAGAAAAAAACATGGCTGTCAATCGCACTTTATGCCAACTGGCCGCTCTGACTGAGGAGCAACAGTGTCACTGCATTAATTTTTTGAATTTGGGTGATAATAACACTTTTGAGCTGAAATCGGGACTGATTCACTTGTTACCCAGTTTTCGAGGTACATTGAGAGAAGATCCTTATAAGTACTTAAAGGAGTTGATATTGTTTGCATGGGGATGAAAGCTACATCACAGAAGAATAGATAAAACTAAGGCTTTTCCTTTTTCTTTGAAGGATGATGCCCAAGACTGGTTATATTATTTACCTCCTGGGAGAAATATAACATGGGAGGAGATGAAGAAGTTATTTTTAGAGAAATTTTTTCCAGCTTCCAAGGTCACCAATATCCAAAAAGAGATATATGGTATCAGGCAGAACACCAGAGAGTCCTTATATGAATATTAGGAGAGATTTAAGAAGCTGTGTGTAAGCTGCCCTCACCATCAAATTAGTGATCAGTTATTAATCCAATATTTTTATGAAGGTCTTTTACCGACTAAAAGAAGTATGATTGATGCTACAAGTGAAGGAACTCTAGTTGATAAGATGCCAGCAACTGCATGTGATTTGATATCAATTATGGATTCTAACTCTCAACAATTTGGAGCTCAGAATGATTATGGGTCAAAACATGTTAATGAGATGGGAGTCTCATCATTGGAAAGAAGATTAGATTATCTAACTTCTTTGGTGCGTTAACTTGCAGTATCGAAGAAATAGAAAGTTAAGGCTTGTAGTATTTGCTCTATGGTTGGCCATCCCACGGATATGTATCCCACTCTACAAGAAGACCGAGTTAAAGGAGCAAAAGCAGTGGGTGGTTTTCTTGGACAATCTCAAAGGAAGTATGACCATTTTTTAACATATATAATCTGGGTTGGTGAGATCATCCGAATCTTCATTATGACAAAAATCAGGGACAAAAAAGTGAGTTCTAATTTTCAACCATATAAGCAATCTTATATGCCTAGACTA
The DNA here is from genome assembly GCA_028565735.1 of Pinacopodium congolense. NCBI lineage: Eukaryota > Viridiplantae > Streptophyta > Magnoliopsida > Malpighiales > Erythroxylaceae > Pinacopodium > Pinacopodium congolense. The sequence goes on along the minus strand of JAOXYD010155865.1, from coordinate 2,082 downwards.
CAACCACAAATGGGGAAAAGTTCTTATGGAAATAATTCTTTAAAAGATATAGTTAAGTCATTGGCTACAAATACTCTAAAATTTCAACAAGATACACAAACCAGCATATAGAATCTTAAGACTCAAATAAATCAAATGGTGATTTCCATCAATAAGTTAGAGGCTCAAAATTCAGGAAAACTTCTTTCCCAACCTGAGGTAAACTCGAAGCAAAATGCTTATGTTATAACACTTCGAAGCAGAAAAAGAGTTAAAGGAACCTACCCCAAAGGTTTATAAAAGAGAGGTTGAAGAAGAAGTGGAGAAAGAAATCTCAAGTCAGCCACAAGAGAAGAAGGAAGGTAATCCTAGTATTATTATGCCTAAGCTCAGCGTGCAATCTCCTTTTCCTAGTCGTTTCATCAACCAAAAGAAGGAGGAGCAAGAGAAAGAAATTTTGGAGACTTTTCATATGGTACAAGTAAATATCCCTTTACTTGATGCTATTAAATAGATTCCTCGTTATGCTAAAATTTTTAAGGAACTCTATACCTCAAAGAGAAAATTGATTGGCAATGAGAAGGTGTGATTAGGTGAGAATGTTTCTATTGTGTTTCAAAATAAATTACCTCCAAAGTGTCAAGATCTAGGTATGTTTACAATCCCCTATAAAATAGGTAACCTGAAAATTAAGAAAGCATTGTCGGATTTAGGTGCATCGATTAATGTTATGCCTCCATCCATTTATGAATCCTTGAACATGGGGCCTTTGAAAGAAACTGGTGTTATAATTCAACTTGCTGATCATTCTAATGCCTATCCTAAGGGTTTTCTGGAAGATGTCTTAGTACAAGTCGATAATATGATCTTTCATGTTGATTTTTATGTCTTACATATAGGTAATGAAGATTCATCCACTTCAGTCCCAATTTTATTGGGAAGACCATTTTTGAAAACTTCTAGAACAAAAATTGATGTTATAAGGGATCTTTGACTATGAAATTTAATGGTGATGTGATTAAATTTAATATTTATGATGTCATGAAATTTTCTAACAACGATTAATCTTTTGTTTCTGTGAGTTTTCTTAATACATTAGTGCAGAAAACATTTTGTTTAGATAGACCAAATAAATTAGGGATTGCGGTGGAAAATAGCTTAGGTATTCAGGAAGGAAAAATGCTCGCTGATTATCTTGTCATCCCTGAGGAGCTGGATACCACTATCCAAATTTTAGAGTGAAGAAAATATTTGGAGAAATAGGTATGTTTTCTGGAGTTAACTAGAAATAATTCGAAGATGTTACCATCTCTTATGAAACCCCCAGAATTGGAATTGAAGGCTCTCCTAAGTAACTTGAAATATGTGTATTTAGGTGGGCATGAAACTCTTCCTATTATTATTTCGAGTAAACTAACATCTTTGTAGGAAAACAATTATTAGGTATACTGAAAAATCACAAAGATGCTTTTGGATGGACTGTGGCAGATTTAAGGGGGATTAGCCCATCAATTTGTATACATAGGATCTTATTGGAAGATGGAGCTAAAGAAATAAGACAACCCTAGAGAAGATTGAACCCACCAATGATGGATGTAGTCAAGAAGGAGATTTTGAAACTACTAAATACCGGGATAATTTATCCTATCTCAGATAGTAAATGGGTAAGTCTAATATAGGTAATTCCTAAGAAAACGAGAGTGACCATGGTAGAGAATGATTCAGGTTAATTAGTACCCACCTATGTGCAAATTGGGTGGAGGGTTTGTATAGATTACAGGAAGTTAAATTCTGTTAGTCATAAAGATCATTTTCCACTTCCTTTTATTAACCAGATGCTTGAAAAACTTGCTGGAAAAACTTATTATTGTTGTTTAAATGGTTATTCAGGTTATTATCAAATTTTTGTTACACCAGAGGACCAGGACAAAATGACTTTCACATGTCCTTTTGGCACCTTTGCATATCGAAGAATGTTGTCGTTCGTTGGTTGAATGATTAAAAATGGGCGTTCTTTAAACCGATTTTACTTTGAAAACCAAAATAAGATTAAGTGAAAACCAACGTAATGAAAGGCAAGTGCACTTATCGCAAAAGTAATAA
>JAOXYD010155834.1:0-10381 GCA_028565735.1 Pinacopodium congolense | reverse complement strand
AAACTTAAGAACATGCATAGAAACTAACTACTAAACATAGATGAACCAAATACTATATGGATAATTGAAACTATATGGAATAAAGCCTTAAACAATTTAATACTTAATCAAAAAATAAATATGAAATTATCATTCATATTTAAAAATAAACAATGTTTAAAGATTGAATAAGAAAATTAAAATATAAAGTCAAAATAACCAAATAATAATCGGCTATCTAAAAAACAAGCAAATCAAAAATTGCAAAAAATAACAAAGCAAATAAAACGAATAAGACAAAGATCTTGCACAGTAAACGAAAGAACAAAACAAAGCAACACTGGAAAAGGAAGCTTCATGTCAGTTTCTAAATAAAAAACCATAGGTGAATAGTGGTTAATTCAAATTAAATTCCTCAAATGCAGCTGACTCCTCTCCTGTGTAGCTAGCTTCGTCTGTCTCTTAGTATGGCATCGTCCTCCTGTTGAGCCACTCCAAGCCAAAGCTTCAAGACTCCAAGACTCCCATGCTGCCACTCACCCACACTTGTCCACTTGTTTCACCTAGGTTTCCGTGTAATCATTCAGCCAAAACTCTTCTTCCTCTATTGTGATTGCCAAATTCCCTTTTGTTACCTCATGTACTCGTCATTTTGTTTAATGCAAACGGTGAGCTTAAAACGCTAAGCAAGCTTTTGGTAGCTTGCTTTTCAACTAAAATTTTCTTTTTTTTTTGTTCAAATTAATATAATCTTTGGCTTTTGCTCAAATTACTTTAAATTTGTCATGTTTTCACCCAAAATTTGTGTTAAGGCAATAAACCTGTCATTAAACACAATATAATACAAATTTAGTATTCAAACAATAAAATAAGATTGAAATGACATTAAAAAGCATATGAAAATTTAATAAAATTCAATCTTATCAAAAACAAGTTAGTAGTTGCTTAGCGATTAAAATTTAACTCTCCACCAGGATTTCACTAAGTTCAGTTATAGTTTCAGCCACACCTCTACCTCAACAACTGCTACCACAAACTAGTAGAATGTCACTAGAGGAATAGTAAATAATTTGACTAAAAACACTTTTCAATTCTAATAAAAAAATAAGGAGTGGTTTGAAGAACTTAGAGAATTAAATGAGCTAGCTACCTAATAAAATATGAAGATTCTAAGCCCAAGGTTTTATCAAGATTTCAAGTGAAGTAAAGAGAAATACAAAGGAGAATGCATGTGATATTTCTTTACAAAGTGATGAACAGGTGGAAAGCTCTATAAAGAAGATGGAAGAGAAAAGGAAGAAAAAAGAGGAAGGGGAAACGATTGCAGAAAGGAGGGAGGATGATAAACCTCCTAGGGTAAGTAATACATCTTCTATTCTATAGCCAAGTTCTCATTCCTTTTTTGAGTATGTTAGCAAAGAATAAGCAGTAAGAGTAAGAGAGGGATGTGTTGGAAGCTTTCCACATAGTAGAGGTCAACATATCTCTATTAGAGGCAATCAATGACTGTGATATGCAAAAAATTTTAAGGAGTTACGCACGAATAAGAGAAAGTTAAAAGGTGATTAAAAAGTCACCATAAGAGAAATTGTGTCCTCAAATTTACAAAGGGACATACCCCTTAAATGTAAGGATCATAATATTTTCATTATTCATTTCAAAATAAGTAACACGAAGTATGAACGATGCATGTTGAACATAAAAGTTGCCATTTTATTTTTTAAAGCTTTTATTTTGGGTTCTCTAAAAGATACTCATGTAATTATCCAATTTAGCTACCTATTCTAATACTTACCCAGAAGGGGTCATTAAGGATGTATTAGTGTAGGTTAACAAGCTTGTTTTACTTGTAGATTTTTATGCATTGGATATGTAGGATAAGGAGTCTCCAATTCCATCTCCTATTATGTTGAGGAGACCATCCTTAAAAACGTCAATTTGTCCAAAATTAATGTAAATAAAGGAGTGTTGACCATGAAGTTACATGGAAAGGTGAATAGATTCAACATCTTCAAGGCTATACGATATCTAACTAATTGTAAATTGACTTAAAAAGTAGATATCATTCACTCATTAATAGAAACGACGTATTTTCTTTCTCTTGATGATCCATTAAAAGTGGCTTTAAAAATTCTGATGGAGAAAGAAGTATACAATCACTTGAAGAATAAATTTAAGTTAAGAGAGGAGCTAGAAGAAGCCATAATTGCCTTAGAGATGTGTCCTCATCATTTTGGCAGTTATACAACTCAATTTTTAGATTTTCCTATTTTTACTAATTGATCGTTACCTTTTATTTTGTAGGCTCCTAAAGCATAATTGAAGCTATTACTAAATCACTCAAGTATCCATTTTTAGGAGACAACAACACCTACCTATGATATCAACGAGTAACCTTACTTTTAGCAATAAGATAAGCTTGTTCGAGTACTCTGAGAGTATAAGAGAACATTAGGATGGACTATTGTGAATATAAAAGGAATTAGCCCCTCCTTATGCTTACATAAAATCTTCTTAGAAGAGGGTGCTACCCCAATAAGAGAAACACAAGCAGACTCAACCCTTCGATAGTGGAAGTGATAAAAAAGAAGGTACTCGAGCTTTTAGATGTGGATGTTATCTACCACTTTTTAGATAATAAGTGGGTTATTCCCTTTCAAGTAATTCCAAAAAAGTCAGGGTTCATAGTTGTGGTGAATGACAAATGAGAGATGACACCTAATCTAGAGCAAAACAGATGGAGAGTTTGCATGGATTATCACAAACTAAATTATATAAGTCAAAATGACCATTTTCCATTACCATTTATTGATTAGATGCTTAAATTTCTTTTTGGTCATGCTTACTATTGTTTTCTTGATGGCTTTTCAGGCTATATATTATAGAGTACCTAGAGAAAACGATGTATAAATGCCTATATGGAACATTTGGTTGCATGTCATTTGGTTTATGTAATACCCTTGCCACCTTTCAAATATGTATAATAATTATTGTTAATTGGTAATTTTAAAGATTTTAAAGGCATAATATGTAGTATTTTTAGACGTAAAAGGTACAAATTCATTCCACTCATGAGCTCTGTTGTTAAGTTTTTGTGGTTAATGATGATCTGGGAGCATATGGAGTGAAAAAGAGTAAAGGGGTGCAATACTAAGAGATTAATGGTAGTTTCTTATAAGTATTAACAACATCATTGACATTACTACGCACTGCCATTGAAGCTACAAACTTGGAGAATAATAGTATTATTAAATAGTGCCATTGATCCCCTTTTCAACCACCATTATACAAATTGTTTATGCTTCTTTTTGCTATTTTTGACGAAAAAAGTGGTAAAATAACCCTTGGACATCTTGTATCCCTAGCAATACCCCCAAGAAACTATAAAAGAGATAAAAACATAGAAAGAAAGGTGGTTTTTCGGAAGAGATATGGAGGAAGTATAGGTATTTTCATTCTTATTTGTAATTAGGGTTTACGTTTCGATTTCCTTTCTTTAGTTCTTTCTTTACATTGGATCAGTGGATTAAAGCCTTTAAGGGAATTTACAGTAAGTTGAAGAGTTGGATTTCATTGAAATAGATCAATTTTTGTTTGTATTCCTTTGTCTCTCTTTCTTATTTTATGTTGACTCTTTGTTTATTATCAATGAATATGTGTTTTACTATTAAATCTTTGTTTTCATTGTTGAATGTGTATGCTTGAATTGCTCTACTTAAGGTTAGAAAATTAGATGGATTGTGCATGTTTGGGTATTTTTATCTAATTGAAGTGCTTAATTTAATCTTTCTTGGTTTGGACATCTTAGTTAGATTGTTAGATAATTAAGGGATCTATTACCAATGGCTTTCAATTATTAAAATATTAATTAGGTTTAAATTCACCATGTTAATTATTGGAAGATTATTGAGGTAACATGATTGAATTTAAAATGGATCAAGCTCTAAAGTTTTTTTTAGGACTCTTAGATCTATCAAGCTTACTTTAAATTTTGTGAGATTAACGTCTTTTGTTCCCAATTTGTTTATGAATCAAATTGATAATTTGTGTTTTAAAAAGAAAAGGGATCTCCATGATCATTAGTTGTAACTTTTTTTAGTGAAGAACACCTTAAATCTATCCAACTATTTATTCTTTTGTTTGATTATCCCATTGAAATTTGAAGTCGTAATTAGATTATCATTTGTAAACTTCTTATATCATTAACTTATATTTAGATTGAACATTGTTTATTTATTTTAGTTCATTCCTTTTTATTCTTACTATTCAATCAATTTAGAGATGTCTACTTAATTAAACCCTAATTGATTTAGTATTGTGCTCAAATTCATAAGGAAATGATATTTGATATTTCACCATTTTATACTGCTTATTGATGAGGTGCACTTTCCTTTGGTTGGTCTAGAATTAAATTCGATGAAAATTAGGGTAGGGATAGACCATAACAAGTTTTCTAAATCTAGGGAAAGGGAATAGATTTTTATTTCCACTTAAATTGTTGTGAGTTAAAATTAATTATTTTAACTAAATTTAAAAGTTAGTTGATTTATTTTAACAAAGTTGATGTAGTTGATATAATTAATATTGAATGACAGCTAACATTTCTTTTTTTTAATGTGATTGTATGTGTTTTGTGACCTTTACATGCAATGTTAGGTCTCTAAGAACATTCTACATAGATTTTTATGCAAGTTTAGAATAAGATCTTTGTTTAAATAATTTTTTTGTTTAAAATAAAGAAAAGAGAGAGAGAGAGAAGATGTGAATAGTTTACCATAAATAAATTCACTTCGTTGGCTTCATACTAATAAAAGGGTCAAAGTTAAAGAGTAGTGCTAATAGTGAGTTGATATGAGGTGATTTAGATAAGTAACTAGAGGTGTTCGTGACAACATCAAAAGACTAAGTGACTTCTCAACCAAGCCTCTAATGCTCCAATATAAAAAAAAGAGAGAAAAATAAAAATACCTTTGAACAAGTTTATGTGATGATTTATATCTAATTAATTGGATTCTTGATATTGTGTATATGAGATTGCTTTATCTAACTATGTGATTGTGCATGTGTTGAGTCATGTTTTAGTTATGATGGAGTTATCTGAAATTGGTTATGTTAATTTCTTTGATTTGTATTTTAGTATACTAAATTACTTTTAACTACTTTTAAAATAATTCTAAAGGAGTATCTAAGTAGTTGCTTGAGGATAAGAAATAGTACAAAATTGATGGTATCGTTAATATGTAATTTATAAGATTTTAAGGCATAATATGTAGTATTTTTACCTATAAAAGGCTCAAATTCATTCCACTTATGAGCTCTTTTATTAAGTTTTAGGTTTTGGAGCATATGGAGTGAAAATGGAGCAAAAAGATGCAATATAGAGATATCAATGGCTATTTTCTATAGGTATTAAAGGAATTGTATATGTTATTATGCACTCTAACAAATTAATGAGTAAAGACCTTACGGCACACTCTATAAATTCCGTAGCTTCCTCATCTAGCCTAGAAGGGCACAACCCTCATAGAACTCCATTATTTGATGGAAACAATTATTTGTATTGGAAGAATAGGATGAGATGTTTTTTTATGGGTGAAAATATCCACTTATGGATGATGGTGTCATAAAAATCTTCTATTCCTACCAAACTTGTAGGAAATGAACTAAATGAATGGAATATTAAAGAAAAGAAATTGGTATCATTAAATTGTAAAGCTATGCATATTTCATATTGTTCTTTAAGTGTAGAAAATTGTAATAAGATTTATATATGTGAAACTGTAAATGATATTTGGCATACATTAGAAATCACTCATGAAAGCATAAACCAAGTAAAAGAAACTAAAATATGCATGCCCACTCATGAATATGAGCTTTTCTAAATGTTGCATGATGAAAATATTTCTACTATGTATGCTCGTTTTAATAATATCATAAGCACTCTAAAAGGTTTAGGTTAGACCTAGTCTAGTGTGGAACTTGTTAGAAAAATCCTCATGTCACAACCAAGGTCATGGAAAGCAAAGTTGACAGTAATTCAGAAAACGAAGGATCTCAATGCTCTCCCTCTCAACGAACTCATTCGTTCACTATTAACATATAAGATGAGGATGAAGAATACTCAAGAAGAGCAAGATGTGACTAAAAAGAAAAATGTAGCCTTTAAAGCATCTAAAAAGGAGGAGAACAACAATGAAGAATCATCACTTGTAAGAAAAAATGAGGAACTTGCACTTATCACAAGAAGATTAAAGAAGTTCATGAGGAAAGCATCAACACGTAGAAAAGGTACATCATTCTCTAAAAATAAATTATCTCACATAACGTGAAAAAGGCCACTTGAGATCACAGTTCCCACACCTATAAGAATAAGAAGAAAAAGAAGAGAAGAACGAAAAGAAGGGGAAGAAGGAAAGTAAAGACTCCAAGAAGAAGAAGAAGAAAGTGATAAAATCTGTATGGTCCGAGTCAAGAGACTCCAAAGGAGAAGAAAACATAAGAAGACTACAAATTTAAAAATGAAAATCTCAGGAAAGACATGCATTTGGTTAACAAAGATAACGATGAACTAGTAAATGAATCCAAAACCTTAAAGAAAAAGGTAGAATCAATTAAAGAATCTCTTGTTAAATTCACTAAGGGAAAGAATAATTAGAAACATTACTAAGTGTACAAAAAGTAGCGAATGAAAAACATGACCTAAGATATAACAATGGAGCTTCAATTAGCAAAACTAATTTGTTAAAGGAAAAGATTTATAAGACGAAAGTTCCCTTAAAAATGTTCAAAATGCACTTAGTGGACCTCAATCAAGACATCATGTGTTTATTTATGCTTCATGACTTAAGAAATTTTCTCAAAGTCAAGTGAATGATAGAAAGGTCCTTATTCAATCGAGGCAAAGGTTTCAAAGAATTCATAATAACTTTAGACCAAGGAATTTTCACAAAAATATATATGGAACTTTTAATCCTTTATTTTGATCATATTGTAAATATTATGGTCATGTTTCACATTTTTGCTATGATCAATTAAATTCCTTGCCAAATGAATAAAAAAGGTCTAATGCTCATAGAATAAAAATTATTTAGGTCCCAAAAATTAGATAAAACTTGTTTTTGCATGCCCATTTTAACTTTTGTTAGATGAACAAAAAACTTTTCTGGAAAATGCATTGCTTTTCTATTTCCATTCAGTTTCAGCTGAACGAACTTATACCATCGGTTGACCTAACTTAAATCAATTGGCTGATAGGAGTAGTTTAGTCGACCGATACTCTATTAGCACTGTGTATTTTATTTTGGTACTTGTATCTTAATCTTATCTTCTCTTTGTCAGCACAATTTTTCCTAACCCTTTAAAACCTTGTTTTTAACCTCCATGTTTAGTACTCTCTCTCAAAACTATGACATATTAAAGGTTATTATTGATAAAAGGATGACCTAGGTATGTTACTAACATTCAAGGACCCAAGATGACATGGGTACCTAAATCCATATGGTTCCTTGTTTTTGTAGGACATCAAAAGAAGAAACAAATGGTATGTAGATAGTGGATGTTGTCGATACATAATCAGTGATCCTTTACTATTCATAACTTTCAAAATTATGGATGGAGAATCTATTACCTTCGTTGACAATGCTAAGGATAAGGTAATTGATATTGGAAAGTTATCTCTAAGATGAATGATGAAAGTATCATTTTCCTAGGAAAGAAAGAAGGAAACATATACATTGTTGATTTAAATGATGTACCTAACCTTGAAAACAAGTGTTTACTCTCTTTAAGTGAGTGCACTTAGACTTGGCATAGATGACTTAGACATGTAAGTATGGATCTCCTATCGAAGCTAAATTCAAAAGAAATTCTAAGAGGACTTTCAAATATAAAGTACGAAAAAGATAAAATTTGTGGAGCTTATCAAATAGGAAAGCATTTTCTAGACCTCTTGAATTACTTCATATGGATTTTTTTTGACGTACTAAAATAGCTAGTTTAGGTAGTAAGTCATACACTTTTGTTATTATTAATGACTTTAGTAGATTTATATAGGTTTTATTTTCTAGTACAAAGGTTGAATGCTTTAAATCATTTGTGAGTTTTGCTAAGAAAATTCAAAATGAAAGAGCCTTGTTTATTACATCTATAGAAGTGATCATGGTAAAGAATTCGACAATGACATGTTTAAATATTTTTATGATGATCGTGGCATTTTGCGTAAATTTTCTGCACCTATGACACCACAATAGAATAGTGTAGTAGAAAGAAAGAATAGGTCTCCTCAAGAAATGGCTCGAGCTATGATTAATAAGTACGACTTACCAAAATATTTTTAGGCCAAGGCAGTTACATGTGCATGCCATGTCAATAATAGAGTGAATCTAAGACATAAAATGGATTAAATGTCTTATGAAATTTTGAATGGTAAGAAAACTAAAATTAGTAATTTCAAAGTTTTTTGTTGCAAATGTTACATTTTAAACACAAAAGATAGTTTAGGTAAATTTGATTCCAAAAAAAATGAAGGCATCTTTTTAGGTTATTCTTTCTTTAGTAAATCATATAGAGTTTTCTATAAAAGCACTTATGTGGTAAAAGAATCTATTCATGTTGTATTTGATTAATCTAACCCCTTTGAAATAAAAGGAATTGTTTAGATTGATGATACAGATTAAGGCAAAGGTTTAGAGAACCTATCACTTAAAAATGAAGAAAAAATATCTCAAAAGCCAATTGTTGAACCAAGTGGAGATAAGAGAGATGAAGAACTACTAAGAGATTGCAGATACAAAAAGGATCGTCCCTCTGACCAAATCTTAAGTGACATCCACCAAGGGGTAACTACTCACTCACACTTTAATCTATCGCATCTTGAATTTATTTCAAAAATTGAATCTAGGACTATTGAAGAAGCTTTAGATGACAAAATTTAGATTTTGGGTATAAATGATGAATTAAACGAATTCAATAGAAACAAAGTTTAGACTTTAGTGCCTAGACCTATAGATCATCTAATAATAGGTACTAAATGGGTATTCGAGAACAAATTAGATGAACAAGGAAATATTACTAGAAACAAGCCAAGACTGGGGGCCAAAGGGTATGACCAAGAAAAATGAATAGATTATGATGAAACCTTTTCCTCCAAAGCTAGATTAGAAGCCATTAGACTATTTCTTACATTTACGTCTCATATGGGTTTTTAATTGTTTCAAATGGATGTTAAAAGTGCATTCTTAAATGATTTTATACAAAAAGAGGTTTATGTTTAGCAACCCCTTGTTTTTGAAAGACATGCTGCACCCGAACACATTTTTAAATTATCTAAAGCTTTATATGGTTTAAAACAAGAACCTAGAGTATGGCATGATAGATTAAGTGAGTTTTTGCTTGAAAATTTCTTTGAAAAAGGGAAAGTTGATACTATTTTGTTTATTAATAAAAATAAAAAAGGATTTATTAATTGTTCGATTACATGTGGATACTACATTGTTTATTAAAGAAAAAATGATTTATTAATTGTTCAGATATATATAGACGACATAATTTTCGATGCTACTAATGAACCTTTATATTAAGAATTTGCTAAGTGTACGAGTAGGGAGCCTAAGATGAACATGATGGGAGAGTTGAACTTCTTTCTCGTACTCCAAATTAAGCAATTGAAGGATGGAATCTTTATAAATCAAGCCAAGTACATAAGAGAATTACTTAAATTATTTCCCATTGATCAAAATAAGCCATTAGACACTCTAATGAGCACTTTTATAAAATTGAACAAGGATGAAGATGGTAAAAAGATGGATGAAAAATAATATAGAGGTAAGATCATAATTTTATTATATTTAACCACTAGTAGACTAGATATTATGTTTAGTATTTGTTTATGTGCTAGATTTCAATACTCTCCTAAAGAATCTCATTTGTTAGCCGTTAAACATATTTTGAGATATTTGATGGTACCTTACATTTGGGTCTTTAGTATCTTATAAATGCATGTTTAAGACTTGATTAGATATTTGGATGTTGATTATGCAAGAAGCCTATTGGATAGAAAAAGTACATCCGATGCATGTCATTTCCTAGGTAGTGCATTAGTCTCGTAGTTTTGTAAAATAAAAAATAAAATTATTGCATTGTCCAAGGTGGAAGTTGATAAGTGTGTTTCATACTATGTTTCTAAGTTGTTTTTAGGTGTTTTAAGTATTGTTTATGTGTGTTAAACTCAGTCGGTATGAACTTTTGCATTCTTTTTCATTATCTTTTATGTGTTTGATTGTTTTTTATATTATTTAGTGTTTGAGGGAAAAATAAGAACTTATTTAAAGGATGGGTTGATACACTTTGATGTTTGAAATTGTAGGTAACGAATGAGACCCGAAACCAGTATCAGTTTTCGTAC
>JAOXYD010155823.1:0-10381 GCA_028565735.1 Pinacopodium congolense | reverse complement strand
ATCCCAAATCTTTTCAAGGCAAAGAGTAGCCTATACAATTCACAAGTTACCAAAGAACTCAATTCCCCCAAATTCAAGTAACCAATTTACACCTTGAAAGATGTTTCACTCAATGCACAATTAAACTAAGGGCTTTAGCTTTCATTGAATGATATGAATGAATAATAGCAACCTTGAAAGCTTAAACAAACTTAGTATGGTAGTAATCAAACACAAAAACGTGTATGTATTCAAGCAATGAGATCAAAATATCCTAAACACAAATTCTGGACAATTTAAGCACTTAATGAATATTCAGCTCAAAACACAAATACAAGTGCTTAAAAAACAAACTAAAAATACTAGAGCAATCGTAACACCTTAAGTGAACTAGCAGCAATAATTTTATGCACCCAGAATTGATTTATGTAATGAAACTCGTGATTAAATGAAGAACATGCAAAACTGGACAGTTTTGATGTCTTACCTAACTAATGCACACAAATGATCAAATATTCAACCAAAAATTGAAACTAAGTGTAATTTGATTCCTAAGAACTTAAACAAACATAAAACAATAATATCAAATATAAAGAAATAGGTTAAGCAGATTGAAATCAAATTCAAACTTGAAGCAATGAAAACAAATACTATCTTGAAGTGTATGAAGTTTCTAGCTCAATGATAGCTTAAACAGGCCTAAAAAATTTAAAACTAAGTTCAACCACAATCTAGAGACCTTAAGCAAATTGAAAACTCAAACAACACGATTTTTTAAACAATTTTGAGCACTTGAAATTGAGATTTAAGCTAGAATAATCTTAACAGAGATAGTTTTGAAATAGGGATGAATTCTAGCTTTAATATGTTGAAATAACATTTATAAAATATAAAATATAAATAAATTAAGTTCCTAGACACTCAAGAAAGATATTAAACACCAATTCCCGCACACAAAAACACAATTCGACAGCAAAAGATTGAAAATAAATAAATGCAGTAAGGAAGTATACTGTTTGAAGCTTTTGACAAATTCAGATGGTTCAATATGTTTTTGGAGTGTCTAGAGAATTGCAATTCGTTTATGAGGAGTATTTATAGTGTTAGGAGGCCAAAGGAGGGTTTAGAAAGGGTTTAGAGATGTTAGGAAAGAGACAAAAATTATAAGACCTAAAAAGTGAAAACTAGTCGTTGGGTTTTGACTAAACAACGGCATCCTCTGCGGGATACAACAGCGCAGTTGAGCTTAAGAACAGCCCGCCTTTATTGCCTTCTGGAGACAGGGTACAACGGCACTCTTCAGGTGCCGTTGATGATGAACAGCCCGCCGTTAATGTCCAGAAAACAAAGAAAAATTCTGCACAATTGACTCCAACCAATTCCAAACAAGTTCCTAATAGCAATTAAGACTTCAAACACCTTTGGAATCATGTATTGAAGCTATATGAATGATCAAATAACTTAAAACAATTCAAACACAAGATTTGACCTATGAATTGAGATGATATGCACTTTTGAAACTTCAAATGCAATGCATGATCAAACTTAAGCCCTTAGGTCAATTGAACATCAAGTAAAACTTACAAACATATTTGAAACAATCTATCTAAGGTCTTGGAACTTCCAAATCACTTGAATTTCCAATATCTTCAATTTTGATCTTCAAACTCCAAGCTATCCATAATGGATTCTTCTTGAAACATACCTAACTTCAAGATTAACATCATAAACTTAAACCATTAGTGATTAAACATGTTTTGTTATCATTAAAACTAAGATTGGAACCTCCTTTGGTTTAACAATAAGTGATGGAGGAGCAAATTTTTGTAACAAGCCCTTTGATGTGCTTCTCAAGTGATATGGAATTTACCATAAAGTGGTGACACATTACTATCCATATCAAGTGAACATGTGGAGGTTGTCAATAGAGAGTTGAAGCAAATTTTGGAGAAAATAGTGAAAGGTTTGAGGAAGTATTAGGCTTTGAAGCTGGACGATTTATTATAGACATATCTAATCACTTTCAAGACATCTATAAGTATAACCCTATTCTAACTTATTTATGATAAGGTTGTCATTTACTTATGGAGTCGTAGTGTAATACATATTGGGCTATCAAGACATTGAATTTCAATTGGAAGGCAATGGTTGAAAAGAAACTCTTATAGCTCAATGAATTAAAGGAGTTAAGATTTAAAGCTTATGATAATGCTAAGTTGTAAAAGGAAAAAGCAAAGAGATTGCATGTTGCTCATATTAAGAACAAGGACTTCAAAAGTGGTAATTCAGTATTATTGTTAATCTCAAGACCTTGACTATTTTTAGGTAAGTTTAAGTCCTGATGGAGTAGCCCCTTCAAGTTTATACAAGTCTACAAGCATGGCAGCTTAGAATTAGAGAATGAAAAAGGATAAACATTCCAAGTCAATGGCCATTGATGTAAGCCCGATTTTGGAGGAGTGTTCTCGGAAGTGATCTCTTTCCTTTTTCTTGTTTCTTAATAATAAATTTGAGTATGGTTAAGCTAGTTACCTTAAACTTAGTATGCCATGTTCTTACTTAGCTTTTCTTTATTAATTCATGTGTGTATTGTTGCAATTTGATTTTTGAGTTACCTTTGAATATTTTTCTTTTTGGATTTCATGATTTTAGTTAATCAATTCAAGACTTAACAGTTACTTGTAGGTTTGGTTATTGAACATAGCTTGGAAGAGGGATAAAATAAGTGGAAAAAATTGGATTTTGGGGAAGACTACATGCCGTGATCATGGCTTAGGACATAGCTAACCTCTTTCCTACGATTGTAGGTAGCCTTACTTTAAGTTATTTCTTTTAAAATCCTAAATTCAATTACCTTGTTTATGTTCTTCTATCTTTTTCATTATTCTCTCGAGAGAGGTCATCCTCCATGTTCTTGTCCCTTTTATGTCCTTATTTTTACACGTAAATCTTATGTTTTCTTGCAATTTCCATCATTATTCTATAGTTCTATTGAGATTTCTCACAGTTCACACTTAGAATCACAATTTTTGCATCTCTTTTCTCCTCTTCTCTCTCTATTTTTATGCCTCTCTCTATCTCTTATTTATTTTACAAGTTTTTCACACTATCATGGCACTAAAGGCTAAGGAATCTACTAAGAAACTAGTATCAAAAGGGAACAACAAAGTTTCTGGATATGGTCTTAAGGACAAAGTAGAGGAATTTAAGGCTCTATTTCCCATCTTCATAAGAGAAGAAGGTAACACCTTCCTAACACTTAAATTTAAGCCCTTGATTACTCCTAAATACTTTAATTTTGAACTCTTTGCTAAATTTGGGTGCGAAAATTTGTTAGGAAACTTTTCTTTATTGTGATTTTGCATTCTATTATGATGTGATTCTTGAATTTTTCGCAACTCTCTAATATGATGCAAAAATTCTAGATGACTTTTAGTTTTGTTTGAGAGGAAAAATATGCAAGTTAGATTATGATATTACGCGTGATATATTTGGTTTTCCTAAAACAAAAATTATGGATTCTCATAATGATTTCAATGTTAATGTATATTGGAAGCAACTTACTGGTGAAGATAGATTCAATTAATGTAATACATCTAATGCCACAGAATAATTATTATTACATAAATTCATGTGTCATAATATTTTTAACAATCTGAAAGTAACAAATGTTCTATTAAGGAGTTGTTTTCTTATGGTGCATGGATACTAAACTTAAAGTTTGCATATATTATCATATTTTTCACTTGCACATATTATCATATTTTTCACACCTTAGTTAGCCCCATTACAAAGAAAAGCGGTCACTTAGGCATGGATTTTATTATAGATGCTCTTGCTAGTTTCTTTAATATGAATTTGCATGGTTTAACACCTGTTGTTCATGAGTACTTTGATGTGATTCATTTATGTTGAACTGAGATTTTGGAGTACTATAACATGGAGCTCCGCAATTCAAACTCCATAACTTCTTTTAAGAGTAGGAAAGGAAAGGCACCTTCCATGTCCTAAGCACAACACTAAGAGGAAGATGACACATCCAATGATAGCTTCGATGAAAAAGGAGAAGATTGGGAGACTATTCTTATTGCCATGGAAGAAAATATGGAAGGCCAAATGGATATGATGGAAGCTCAATTGAAGCAAGTGGTGACACAATAATGATATTAGACAAAGAATCTGCTTCAGTTCTTCACAGTGCAAGGTGTCCATGTTCCCTCACCTACATTATCTCCATCAGAATCTCCATAAGTGTTCTTACCCTTTATCTCTTTTATTTTATGTTTCTTTTTTTGTTTATTTGCCTATTTTTTATTCTTGTATCTTCTTTCCACATTGAGAACAATGTGTTGTTCAAGTGTGGAGAGATAGTATATGCATTTTTCATGAATTTTAAATTGTGAGTGTGCATTTTCTATATTCATTCATTTTGTTACATTATGTAAGTGTTGTATTGTTTGTGTGTATATTTTTTAGTGGATAAATGGTATGAAATTGAAAGGAATTGGTTAAATTAGGAACAAGGTTATTTAATTAATGAAGAAATATTATCTTGTGAAATTTACATTTGAGTATCTTTCCATTGAATTCACAAATTCACAAATTAACTAGTTTATTGTATCTATTCTCCAATTTAGGACACTTGTTTGGATACACTTTGATTAAATTGAACTTAACTTAGAAGGCATCATTAGTGACCTATCATGGGAATTTAGTGATTAGAAAGAAAATGTGTAGGCTAAGAATGTTTAAAGTAAAGTAAAATTAAAGTGAATAAACTTGTTACTCCACTAGTCTTATTTACAAATTGAGGTTAAAAGTAGAGCTAGTAGTCAATTGTGAATTGTAATATAGCTCAGTAATAGGGGACATTCATTACAAAAGTTTTTCCCTTGCATCAAAAGGTTAGAATGACACTCCAATAAAGGTTCAAAAGAATATAACTTAATTAAGTAACTGAGGGTTATTCACTACAAAATATTTGCCTTCATGTTAAAAGACTAAGGAAGTATTCAAAGTAATGTGAATATATGGTGCTTAAATTTAAAGTAAAAGCCTATTTATCTTTGTGCAAAATGTCAAAACATGACTAGGAGGAGTTACTTAGTGATAGCCTACATTTTAATTTGGTAAAGAATATCTAATGCAACCTTATAAATGTATTAGATATCAGAATAAGATGATGATATCCTAATTAATATGTTTATTCAATTAAAAGGCATTTGATTGTAAATGGAACCAGTTAATGTTTTATATCTTCTTGAATGATTGATACTCTTGGGAGAGCTAATTCTATTAAATTTGATGCCATTGTTATCATTATTGTCATTGTTGCATGATTACATGACTTATGTATGTTTTACTTTTGTTTTTAATTTTGCTTAGGGACTAGCAAAGGTTTAAGTGTGGGGAAGTTGATAGATTTGCATTAGAGTATGTTTAGCTAATTATGAAGTGTGTTATTATGAGTTTTTAGAATGATAATGATGTGTTTAGGACTTAGATTTATGGGTTTTAATATTCTTGTCATTGTTTATGTCTTTCGTATTATAAGTATCGATATTGCACAGATTTGATCTTATTTGTGCAGGGACTTAATGTGTTTTCTAAAGGAATTGAATAAAGAGGAGAAGAAGGAGAAGAAGGAGAGCAAATTAGAGAAATCAATCAAGTCACAATCGGGGCCTATCGTGATATAAGATCCAAGAAGATGAAAAGCTTCCTTAATCGTGGCCTTCATAATAAGCAACATCACATGATTTTCACATGTTTTAGGGGGTTTGAAGTATTTTGGGGACTCAAGAGGAATTGGAAACTCGAGGAGCCATCCTAAGTAGCTTAAGAAGTATTTAAGGACAATAAAAAACAAGCTTTGAAGGGTGTAAGTGGAGAAAACAAGGATCAAACATGGAAATCAGCAAGATCATTCCAAATTTCCAGATTTTCTACACAAGGGATAAAAAAGATTAATCATCAAGTTACGAGTTACTTTCTTATCTCTTTTCTTTCTTGTCTTTTGGTATGAGGAATCTGAATATTGGGGGTTTAACTTACATTATGGATAGTTAAATTTTCTATTAAGAAGTACTCTTGAATTGTTTTGTCAAACCTTTATCTTATTGATTCAATACAATATGATTTGTGATGCTTATTAATTTTATGATTGATTTAAGTCGAGAGATTAAATCATACATCTATATTATATTGTATAACAAGAGTTAATAATAAAATAGACCTATAAATATCAAGTTAATAAGCAATTGAAGAGAAATCTTAATTATTTGTTAAGTACCCTTAAGATTGATTCAAAACTAGTTAAGTATTTATGAATTGATAAGGTGAGAGTAAGGAAAAATAAGAATAGAAGTAATTCCTAGTATTTATCATTGACTTCTTTTAAGTTTACACCTGTATTGTCAATTGTTCAAATGTTAAATTATTTTATTTTAGTTTAATTTTATTTACATCCATTATATTGTGTGTCTTAAATAAAATGTAACTTAAATTGTTAGATGACTAATCTCAATCTTTGTGAAAATGATATCAATTATACTACAAAATTACAATCTGTATACTTGCGGTATAACATAAAACAAGTAAATAGGCCACACATATGGCAAGGTAAGATCTAACTCCAGATATCTAAGAGAATTCAAGCTTGAAACTGAAGCCAGTAATAGTAGTAGTAGACAAAGTTTCGGATATTATAGTTTGAACGCGGCATCCTCCACCTATCTAAATTATAGTAAGACATAACAAGACTCAATATACACCACTAGGAGCTTCCAAGATATATAACCAATATGGAAATTTGATAAGGAACTATCTAGCAATAGGGTATTAGCAACCCTTTTTAACATGGTGTAACTGACATTTCAACAGTTATAGGGGGATTGTAGTTTGGTGACTAATAAAGTTGAGATTTTAAGAGGAGACATTTTAAACGTAAACCTAGTGACTGCAGTAAAAAATGTTCCTCCAACTCTCAGCAAGTAGGTAATGGTCATATCAGAATGTTTAGCCTTACCTCTTAAGATGCACAGGCTTTAAAAGTGGTTATATCAAGTAGTCTTCCCCTTTTTAGGTTAAAAGTTAGAGTTCTAATAGACCCAGAAATAGTTGATTCCTTTATGTTGACAAATTTTGTTATGAGACTGGATATTGTACTGGACAGGATGGAAGATTTTTGGTCCATCTCCATACCTGTCAATGATTCCATAGAAGTGGATCTAATCTACCATTTAGGTCTTATTGAAATTGATGGTACGATGTTGGTAACAAACCTAATGGTGTTATCGATTATAGTTTTTAATGTAATATTAGGAATATTAGCTATTTAATCACTACAAAATCCTAAATTACAAAGAAAGGGAAGTAATATTTCAGATTCTAGGTGACGTAGAGTTTGCTTTTGAAGGAGACAAAAGAGCCATCCTATCCAATATAGTATTAACAATATCATCCAATAAGATGCTCAAACATGATGTTAAGAATTCTTAATCTTGGTTAGAGTACTATCCATAGAAAAAACATCATTTAAAGTTTTAAAATGTTTTAAATTTTTTTTGATGTATTTTCTAAAAAGTCGTCAGGATCGCCCCTAAAGAGGGAAGTTAAATTCTTCATTGTTCTAGTACTTGGTGCAACTTCAATCTTTATACCATCATATAAAATGAAACCTATAAAGTTGAGAGAATTAAAGGAACAACCACAAGATTTACTAGATAAAGGCTTCATAAAATTTAGCATATCACTATGGAGTGTGTCATGCTATTTGTAAGGAAAAAAGATGGTTCTTTTTTATTATGTATTAAGTACTAGTGGTTAAATAAGGTAATCATTCACAAAAAATACCCACGACCCTAAATCAATTATTGATTTGATCAATTTCAAGGTGTTAGGCATTTCTCTGAGATTGGCATAAGATCTGGATACCATTAACTAAGGATCATATTAAAAGATGTACCTAATATTGCCTTCAAGACTTAGTATGACTATTATGAATTCTTAGAAATATCTTTTAGCCTTACCAACCCTTTAATAACCTTCATGGACCTAATGATAGGGTGTTCAAGCTATTCTTAGGTAAGTTTGCAATTATTTCCATTGATGACATTTTGGTATATTCACGAATAGAAAAGAAGCATGCCAAATACTTGAAAATAGTGCTACAGAACTTATAAAACATTAACTGTATACTAAGTCCTCAAAGTATAAAGTCTTGCTTGATAGTGTCATATTTTTAGAACATGTAGAGTCTAGGGATGGAATATAGGTGGATCCTTCGAAGGTGGAAGCTATAATGAATTGGGAAAGGCCAAAGACATTAATAAAATTATGAGGTTTCTTGAGTTTGGCAGGTTACTATCGAATTACAACTTTTCTAAGATAATAGTCTTTCTAAACTGATTGATGTAAAAAAGGTCGAATTTATTTAGTCTGATGATTGTGAGGAGAGCTACTAGAACTTGAAGAAGTATCTGATCACAACAACGGTATTGCCTTTAGTAACAAAATTTGAAGGATTTTAATTATACTGCAATGCTTTAAGAATTGGCCTAAGACGGAAGCTAATGTAGAATGATAAGGTAATTGCTTATACCTTTAGTTATTGAAGAAACAAGATTAAAATTATCCTAGCAATGATTTAGAGATGGTAGTAGTGATTTTTTCCTTAAAGATTTGGAGTCATTATTTGTATGGTGAGACCTGTAAAATTTACACATATCATCAAAGCCTATAATATATATTCTAGTAGAAGGATTTAAATTCAAGGCAAAGAAGATAGATGAAACTATTGAAGGACTACGACTACATAATTTAGTATCATCTTTTAAAATCCAATATCATAGCAAATACATTAAACAGAAAGTTTTCAGGTAGTTTGGCGTATATTTTAGTAGAAAGGAGAGCCTCAACCAAAGGATTGCTTGATCTGATTGATCAAAGTGCTTAATTTCACATTTTAGATTTATAGGTACTATTAGCTAGTATTAGGGTGTAGTCAGTGCTACTAGACAGGATTAAGGTTGCTCAAGAGAAAGAACATAAAGTACCAGAAGTTTATGTATGAAGTTTTAAAAGGGCATCACATAGATTTTGAAATTAATGGAGGAAGCAACTTATGGATGAATGGGAGACTGTGCCTGCTAGATGTTGAAAATATGAAAGAGGAGATCTTATAAAAGGTCCAATATGTAACATATAATGTACACTCAAGTTCCACTAAGATGTATCATAACATCCAAGACATATATTATTATAACGATATTAAGAAAGATGTTTTGAAATATGTCTCTACGTGTTTCATGCCAATAAGTAAAAGAACACTAAAGGTTTTTGGATAAACTATAATCACTACTAATCTCTAAGTGAAAGGGAAGGATAACAATAGATTTCTTAGTTAGCCTATCCTATATAAGGAACCCATGTGATGCGATTTAGGTGATTATAGATAAGTTGACGAAGTCAGCCATTTCTTATTAGTGAAAACTATCTATTTTGTGTCAAAGCTTACATAAGTATATATCAAGTGGGTAATATGTCTCCATGGAGTACCCATGTCGATAGTTTTTTACTGAATAACATAGTATACACCTCAATTTTAGAGGAAATTATAAGAAGTTTGGATACCATATTAGAATTTAACACAACATTTCATTCTTAGATTTATGGGTAATTTAAGAGAATGATTTGGAATTTATAAGATATGTCAAGAATGTGAGTGATATACTTTAGTAGTATTTGGGATTCTCATTTGCCATTAATCGAGTTCACTTACAACAACAACTAATATAGTAGCATTAAAATGGCACCTTATAGGACATTATAACAAAAATAAATGTAGATCACTAATATATTGGGAGGAGGTAGACAAAAGGTAGTCAAAAGGCTTAAAATTAATAAAGATCAAATTAGAAAAACATTTTTTTGATTAAACGGAAGTGAAAGACAATGTTCAGTAAATAGAAGAGCTATGTTGACTCGAAACACAACAGATGGAATTTTAAATCGAAGATTTCACATTTTTAAAAGTATCTTTGAAGAAGAGTATGATAAGGTTTAAGAAGAGAGTGAAGTTATCTCTAAGATATATTGGCTTTTACGAGATAAAGGAGAGAATTAGAAACATGGTATATCAATTGGTGTTATAATACCTACATAACCTTTAAAAGGATAGGCGGGTATTACTAAAGATAGGACTTAAACATATTAAATTAATACATAACATTTTAATACATAACATGGCCAAAATTCAAACAACCAATAGATAGAAGTTAACTAGTACACTGAATTTATCTTAATTAAGGTTATTACATTCCAAACTCTTAAACAATAATATATATCTTAAGTTCAAATATAAACTGTTAACAAAATACATTATGTCTCATATTATGACATA
>JAOXYD010155812.1:0-10382 GCA_028565735.1 Pinacopodium congolense | reverse complement strand
TTTTATATTTTAAAAAATAAAAAATTAAAATGCAACTAAACAAATTATAAGTTTTTTTTTTATATTATATTAATATATTACTTTTTT
Source organism: Pinacopodium congolense (assembly GCA_028565735.1). Classification (NCBI taxonomy): domain Eukaryota; kingdom Viridiplantae; phylum Streptophyta; class Magnoliopsida; order Malpighiales; family Erythroxylaceae; genus Pinacopodium; species Pinacopodium congolense. Next base: position 10,295 of record JAOXYD010155812.1, on the reverse strand, counting down.
AATTTTTCACTGTTTTTTATAAAATAAAAATAATACTAAACACATTAAAATTTTTGGATTTGTTTGATTTAATTTTTTTAATTTTTATTAGATATGTTTTTAATTTTTAATTTTTTATTATATTTATATATTATTTTTTTAATTTTATATTTTCTTTGCGATTTTTATATTAACAAATAAAAACAACAAAAAGAACCAGGCCTTTTGTTTTTTTTCCTGATTGTTTTTTTGGTCTTTCTTCTTCTCCAGGAACAATGTTCAGCTACATGCTGTTAGATGTGGCGTTTTATTCGCAGAATCTGACACAAAGGGCCTTGTTCCCGGCGATGAAATTAACTACTAAAGACCCCATTAAAGTGAATGCTTTGGAGGAAGTCTACGAGTACTCACGAGCCATGTTCATTACCTCCTTCTTGGGCACAGTACCAGGTTATCTCTGCACTGTGTTTCTCATTGACAAGTTCGGACGTTTCATAATCCAATTTGTCGGGTTTCTAACGATGTCCACATTCATGTTAATCATGGGAGTAAAATACGATTACTTAAAAAACAAGAATCCCACTCTCTTCGCGGTAGTTTATGCGCTGACTTTCTTTTTTGCCAACTTTGGCCCCAACTCAACGACGTTTATCGTGGCGGCGGAACTCTTTCCGACGAGGATGAGATGTCTGTGTCATGGACTGAGCGCGGCGGCCGGGAAACTGGGGGCGATGGTTGGGACGTACGCTGGTCAAGCGTACACATTGGAAAAGGTTTCGGAATCGGACAGGACGAAGCATTCTCTGATGGTACTAGCGTTCACCAAGATGCTTGGATTTTGTTGCACCTTTTTGGTGACGGAGACAAAAGGGTTGTCTTTAGAGGAGTTGTCGGGTGAAGATGGTGGTGAGAATGAGATTGAGGTAACTGTTGCACTGATGTCTGGTGAAGGAAGCAGTGGAAGTGGAATTTAAGCTTTATAATTTAGAGCGGAAAAAAAATTGCATGCCTTTTATCGCCATCCACATGCAGATTAAATTACCATTTTACTTCTCTTCAGCATTAAAAAAGTAAAATATTATATAAAAATAAAATAATAATTTAATTGATGTTATTGGGCATATGGCCTTTTAAGACGTTGATAATACTTGTACGAAGGATGTTTAGTATTTTCTGTTGTGTAAATATTGCATTAGTAATGGCATGGACTAAGATTTGGTGATTTCAATAATTATTATGTTGGGTTAATAAAATTTTTGAAAATTTTTTATTTTATTATCCATTTTTAAAAAATTTTAATGTAGTAATAAAAGTTCTAAGATTCTTTCAATTTTTATAGTTCGTTAATTTTTTGTTGATGCAACTAACGAAACTTGACAAATATATATTTATGTTGTAAAAGATACACATGTAGATATTCAAGTATATAACCTAACCATTTATAAACTTTTAAAAATTTTCAATTTAGTAAACATATGTAAAGTTTTCAATCTCGTGACTAGATTAACATTTAAAAAAAATTTTCTTAGAGATTAATCTTTTAAAACTCGTTTAAGTTAGATCAAAAAGTCAATTTAAATATTTAAAATTTCATAACTATTAAATAAACTCTTAAATTTTAAATTAATATTTATTAAATTTTCGATAAATTTGTTGCCTTAACAAAAATCTAAGTATGTATGCATGAATGATAAGGATGAATCTTTTCTACGCTCCATAATTTTGAACATTACAAATTCATTTTGTCTACTAGGATTATTTGTTTATGATGTAAACTTTATTTGTTATTAACTTATCCATGTAGAGCACCATATCTTTTTAGAAGGTGTGTAGGTTTTCTCTGCTTGTTTTTTTCCGCTAGATTTTGTGATGTGTTTGTAACAATTATTGATATCATTTTTTTTCTTGTTTTTTGGTTTATAGTCATGTCGTTTTATGGTTGTTTTATAATTGTTTCTTGTTTGTGATGTGTTTGTAAATGGAAATTTTTTACCTAGAAAAGTGTTTGCAAAAATCAGGAGTTTTTGTTGCAAGTGGCTTGCAACAAGTTTTGGTTTACAGATTTTGTAATGTGTTTGCATCAAATATTATAATGTCCTTTTTTGTTTTTATGCTTATTTTTTCTGTTTGTTTTGCTTTGAATGGTTAATTGCATGACATGCTTACATGGATAATCATATAAATTCAATGCCCTACAACTACATGTTTGCTCCTTGTCAATCTTTACAGTATGTCTACCATTGCCTCTAGATACCTCATATGCACCATCTCTATTCCAAATTATTCTCCATTGCATTGCTTTCTTTTTTTGTCTTTCTATGATTTCTTGACGATAAATGGAGTAATGTCTCTCTTCCACTAATGTACAAAGAATCTTCTATCTACATGCCTTCGCATGTCTTCGCCTTAACATGATTCTGATTGTTTCGAGCATACTAATAATTGACCTATCTCTTACTGGTATAATCCATCCATTGAATGTTTCACTCATGTTATTGTCAACCACTGGGTACTTAAACTCAAAGGATTGATAACTTCTTACCCACCTCTCCTTTGGATACTCTAACAAGGTTACAATACAACCAAGTTTTATCTTGTTAAGTTTCTTTAACTACTCGTTAAAATCTTCAACAAATGTTGTCCATGTACATATCCAAAACTATCTGCACAGATCCTTTCCACTCTAATTCTTATCCCAGTTGTGATAAATGTGTGTTGCACACATTCGATGTGCGACATTAGGTAGGGTTTCTTATATAACTCTTATCAATCAATACAATAATCGAATATGATACTCTTTAGCATAAACAAATGTATTCTATAAACGTATGCAGTGAACGTTTACAATACTTTTTGTATGTCAGATATAATAGTCACTCCTTCTCCATCTCCTAACTCCAAATATGTGGCTAGTAAACTAACGAACCACCTCAATGAATTAGTGTTTTCGACCTCGACTACTGCTCATGCCAATTAATACATCCCTCCATCCCCATTCCTTCTAACGACACTTAGTAATTGGCCTTGAAATTCTGTCTTTAAAAAGCCAACCGTCGAGGCCAAAGACTCAAATGTCTTCATCCTCTTTTCATTTCTTCAAAGCAAATGTATATTTGTTTAAACTGCATCAAACAGTTGTAATACTAAATGAGTTTTGAAATTTACAATGAGAAGTTCTCTAAAAAAAAAAAAGTGTTCATTAACTTACTTACAATAAGGCATTCTCTTGATTCCTTAAAATTTTTAACTCTATGGTTGATCCCAGGTTACTCAATCTCAACTCAAGAACATATCCCTACAGTTTGCCATATTTATTCATAAAATATTTGGCTAACTCTTTTTTCAATCTCCTTTTCGTAACTCTGTATAAACTAGGCTAATAAAAAGGTCCAACATCTCCCTACATTTTTCAACCATCTTCGATGTTGATATTTAAGGCTTCTCAAGGATTCTATCATTGAAGTGTCTCATTAAGATTTTTGAAGACATTATTCTAGTTTTATTCATTGTATAACGATTATGATGTGGGAAATAAGTCTTTATCTTTAAAATTTTATCATTTTCGTCAAATGCAGCATATAAATCCTAACAACATTCATCAATGCATCCAACTTTGACCCTATTGCTTTCACTTTTCTTCCATCTCACATTAAATCTCTTTTGCACTACATAATTAATAATTGCATCCTCACACTCTTTTATAGTTACAAATTCCATATCTAATGACCATTGAGGTGCTACATCTATTATTTTATGTCTAATACTTCTACTTGGTTTGTGTAATGGTTTATCGGGTTCCTTAATATTAGGATACTCATCAGTACTCATAGAACTTCCACAATTACCTAAATTAATTTCAAATAATTGATGATTATCTGGGATATTAACTTGGAATTCCATAAGCTGATGTTCAGAAACTAATCCCACATTATCAACGACATCATTATCATTACCCCACTCATTTTCATCATCACCATACCCATATTCAGAAGAAATCATGTGACATGCTACCTCCTTAATATTATGTTCAACCAATGCTCCCTCATTCTTAACATTAAGTCTCTCATTTTCTGTGATATTACAATTAACCATCACAAACCTACACATGTTGAATATAAAACAATGAATATGCATCGATATTAGATACTGGAAGTTACATTAAGTAATATTTAAGGTTGAATTTCTAGAATCATTCTTAAAGAATATATGAAATTAATACAATTCCTCCAATTTATTGAGTTGGACAAGTAATACAATGCAATCATCTTTCCTTATTTATGAATGTTGCCTAAAGACACGGAACAACAATATACTTATTCCAAGAAAGAGATGGAATAACATGTAATACAATGCAAGAACCTTCTATATTCAATTCACTTATAAAATCAATATTGAATAATTGCAAAGAAAGAAAGAATAAAATGATGGTACTTATAGCAACAAGTTTTCAAATATAATTGAACTTATGTTTTAGTTTACATTTCTAACTAAGATTTTGTTTTAGTCTATGATATGAATTGAATTAATGTTACCTAAAATATGGCATAAGTGAAAATGCTAATATTATGAAACATACTTATAGCATCATAATAGTAAAAGCTCGAATTAGGATTATAGTGTAAACCATTACTTCTATTATAGTAATAGCTTGAAGTGCTATCATACTCCTACTCTGTGACCATTAAGACAACATTAGTTGGAACTCACAATAGAGTGAAGATAAATAAACTTCATAATTTGTTAAAATTACCTCCTAACAATGCTATTTAGCAAGCATTCAATAGATTTATTTCCTTTATAAAATTAGGGAAATTTGGATTTGTATTGAATGATTTGAAACTAAGCCTAATGATCCAATTATACAAAAATTTTGATATGTACAGTATTTTCCAAATGGAATTTCACTAAATTCCAGGTGAATAAAGAAGGGAAGGGTAAAGGCATTACTTGAATAAATAACAAAAATGGCAAAGACCACTCAAAAAACTTGGAATGAAGAACAAGGAATGGCAAATTTCCTAGGGACCCTAAAAATTGACAACATCATATTCTCAAGGACCACAAAAAGATAATGTTACATAATATATTATTACCTATAAAGCAAACATCGTGTGTAGCGCCTCACCTACTTTGCCTTTTTTTCCCTAATCTGTCTCCTTATATTTGAAGAATGTAAGAAAAAATAAAGGCATTTTCATAATGTCTTGAAGACAGAGGAGCAAGAAGTCACCTCACTATTCAACAACCATCGGATAAGGCTGGTGATTTCCTTCTACGACCACCACCTAGCCTTCTATGCCATTGAAATAGGAGAGTTAGTGATTGGAGAGCGAAGGTTTGTTAAGGAAGAAGATTGATGCGAAATGACGAGCGATGAATATTTGTTTAAGAAGAAAATGTGTAATACGTTGCGGTTTAGTGTAAGTGATTTATGCTTAATACGATGCCATTTTGTTTGTCTTCTTTCCGCAAAAGAGATAGGGGTATCAATGCCACGTATAGTACATGTGGCATTAGTGGGCCTACATACTTTTTAAAAAAGCCATGTGGCAATGTAGGGTCCGTTAGACACATGGACCAACTAGATTGCCACATGGTAGTTAATAAAAATCATAAGTTGCTGTTGCTACAGGATTATTTTCAAATGTTTGTGAAACGTTAGGATTCTTTTTGAATATTTTAGAAATATTAGGGTACTTGAGTGCTTCTAAATGTTAGGGTTTAACCAAAATATAGATTAAAAACCTATGGTTAAAATCGCACTTTTTGCCAACAAAAAATTAAGTAAAAACTTGATAAAATTAAATGAGAAAAAGGATTGGATTAATTGAACTCAACTTAAAGTCAAAAAATAATTTGAATGAACTTTATATAAGTCCGAGTTTGGACTTAATAAAAAATAAATTTCAAGTTTGTCTTAGCCCAAACTCGCACAAGCTACATTTAATTTGGTTTGAAACTTAGGCTCGTTTGTATTAATTTTTTGTTTTTATTTATTATTTATTATTTTTATTTTTTAAATATAAATATCAAATAAAAGTAGAAAATAAAAAGATAATACATAAATAAAACTCAAATTTTAAAAAGTAGCATAAAAGTTTAAAAATACACAAAAATTAATAAAAACACATAAAGATAAAAATAGAAAACGAAAACGAAAAGTTGAACCAAAAAAGAGTTGTAACTTAAAATGATTTGGGTTCAATATAGGGTTTTAGACTACAAAATTTGGGTTCCATTGGCCTCGACTGGCATGATTCATTGCCAAGCCTATGATATCCACTCACAACGATCGCTTAATTTATACAAAAATGATGTAATCATCCCATTAGTTAATTGCATTTCTAAAATTTCTGGTAATTAAAATTGTAATTAGATAATAACACAAAGTGAAACAAGCATTCCTAATTGGCTTTAACAATACCAATTAAATTGACAAATGGAATAAGGAGCTCGATACAATGGTTAGTGAAACATACGAAATTGATAATACATGAACCAAATCGTTTTAAGAGTGATTTAAGAGTGTAAAGTGATTCTGCAAGTGCCTTCACATGTTAGAGTTTTCTTAGTGCTTGTTAGATAAATTTTTAGATACAATAACAATGTAAATCATGTATTTTAGATAAATCAATTGATAAATTAACAACTAAAAATCAAATAATAGAACTTGAAATTGTCTCAATATACATGTACTCTTTGTAAACTATCTTCTGTAAAATTTAAGTAAATTGCAATGTCTCTCACCATAATTTAAGATTTTACTTCTTATATTGAAAATATGATACAAAGGACTGACTTTATGTTGAGTGCTTTGAAATTTGAGTTGATCCAGATCATCATCTAACCAGATATTCCAGGAGGGTCTTTGTCCTCTACTTTCATCACAAACCTCATTGTCGGTGCAAAGGTTACACCTTTGTGGTATAATACAGTAAAATTCGCAAATAGAAGATAATGTGCCATTAATGTCCCTTTACACTGCTATAGTGGTCTCTAGTAAAGATAATAAATTAACAGTGACCTACAATGACGCCAATTAAGTCTATGTTTAAGCATCCTTATCATTTGGAAAAAATCAAGATTTTATAAGTTGTATAGTATAGGATTATGATTTTAGAAGAAAAATCTATTATACTTTATACAAATTCCTTTAAAAAAAAGAACAAAAAATTTTCTCTCTCTTTTTATGAATGTTGAACCACATAAATTTTGAATGTTATTTCTTCTTTCTTATAATTTATTTAATGTTTTAGTTACGCAATATACACATACTTCACCTCTTAAATCACCCTCCTTAAGACCAATACTAATGAGTTTGATTCTAATACAAAAAGTCAAAAATTTTGATCTAAAATACCTCATGAGATGATTCCAACTACTAATAGTTAAAATGTTGTTAAGACCAATTCACATCCTTATCTTATCTAAATCAAATAAATTATTGTTACAAAGTAACGTACCAAACTCTATTGAGTTATCTCTTGATTGCCACTTGTGAACAAGAAATTATTTATGCATGTTAAATTCTTTGTAATTAGACAAGATTAAGACCATTTCTCCTTGTCAACATCTCCCTACATTCTTCAACCATCTTCGATGTTGATATTTAAGGCTTCTCAAGGATTCTATCCTTGAAGTGTCTCATTAAGAATTTTGAAGACATCATTCTAGTTTTATTCGTTGTATAACAATTATGATTTGGGAAATAAGTCTTTATCTTCAAACATCTATCATTTTCGTCAAATGCAGCGTATAATTCTTATGAACATTCATTAATGCATCCAACTCTGACCCTATTGCTTTCACTTTTCATTCATCTCACATTAAATCTTTTTTGCACTATATAATTAATAATTGCATCCTTAAACTCTTTTATAGTTGCAAATTCCATATCTAATGACCATTGAGGTGCTACATATGTTATTTCATGTTTGATACTTCTACTTGGTTTGCGTAATGGTTTATCGGGTTCCTTAATATTAGGATACTCATCAGTACTCATAGAACTTCCACAATTACCCAAATTAATTTCAAATAATTGATGATTATTTGGGATATTAACTAATCCCACATCATCAACGACATCATCACCATTACCCCACTCATTTTCATCATCACCATACTCATATTCAGAAGAATTCATGTGACATGCTACCTCCTTAATATTATGTTTAACCAATGCTCCCTCATTCTTAACATTAAGTCTCTCATTTTCTATGATATTACAATTAACCATCACAAACCTGCATATGTTGAATATAAAACAATGAATATGCATCAATATTAGATACTGACAGTTACATCAAGTAATATTTAAGGCTGAATTTTTAGAATCATTCTTAAAAAATATCGAAAATTAATACAATTCCTCCAATTTATTGCGTTGGACATGTAATACAATGCAATCATCTTTCCTTATTTATGAATGTTGGCTAAAGAGATGGAATAACAATATACTTATTTCAAAAAAGAGATGGAGTAACATGTAATACAATGCAAGAACCTTCTATATTCAATTTACTTATAAAATTAGTATTGAATAATTGCAAAGAAAGAAAGAATAAAATGATGGTACTTATAGCAACAAGATTTCAAATATAGTTGAACTTATGTTTTATTCTACATTTCTAACTAAGATTTTGTTTTAGTCTATGATATGAATTGAATTGATGTTACCTAAAATATGGCATAGGTGAAAAGGCTAAAATTATGAAACATACCTATAGTATCATAACAGTAAAAGCCTGAATTAAGATTATAGTGTAAACCATTACTTCTGTTATAGTAATAGCTTGAAGTGCTATCATACTCCAACTTTGTGACCATTAAGATAACATTAGTTGGAACTCACAACAGAGTGAAAATAAATAAATGTCATAATTTGTAAAAAATTGCTTCCTAATAATGCTATTTAGCAAGCACTTAATAGATTTATTTCCTTTATAAAATTGGGGAAATTTGGATTTATATAGAAAGATTTCAAACTAAGCCTAATGATCCAATCATATAAAAATTTAGATATGTACAGCATTTGTCAAATGGAATTTCACTAAATTCTAGGTGAATAAAGAAGGGAATGATAGAGGCATTACTTGAATAAATAACAAAAATGGCAGAGACCACTCAAAAAACTTGGAATAAAGAACAAGGAATGACTCAAAAATTGACAACTTCAGATTCCCAGGGACCATAAAAAGATAATGCTACATAATATATTATTACTTATAAAGCAGACAACATGTGTCGCGCTCCACCTCCTTTGCCTTTTTTCCTAATCTGTATCCTTGTATTAAATAATGTAAGAACAAATAAAGGCATTCTCATAATGTCTTGAAGACAGAGGAGTAAAAAGTCACCTCACTATTCAGCAACCATCGGATAAGGCCAGTGATTTCCTTCTACGACCACCGCTTGGCCTTCTATGCCACCGAAACAAGAGAGTAAACAACTGGAGAGTGAAGGTTTTGTTAAGAAAGAAGACAGATGCAAAATGACGATCAACGAATGTCTGTTAAAGAAGAAAATGTGCAATACATTATCATTTAACGTAAGTGATTTATGTTTGATATGGCACCATTTCATTTTTCTTCTTTCTACAGAAAAGAGAGGGGTACCAGTGCCATGTGTCGTACATGTGGCACTAATGGGCCCTACATACATTTTAAAAGAGACACATGGTAATGTGGGGTCTACTAGACACATGGGCCAACTAGATTGCCACATGACAATTAACAGAAATCGTAAGTTGTTATTGCTCTGTGATTATTTTCAAATATTTGTGAAACGTTAGTATTTTTTTCTTAACATTTTAAAAATATTAGGGTACTTGAATGTTACTAAACGTTAGAATTTAATCGAAATATAAATTAAAATCCTACAATTAAAAATGCACTTTTTGCCAAAAAAAATTAAGTAAAAACTCAATAAAATTAAATAGAATAAAAAGGTTTGGATTAGTTGAGCTCAACTTAAAATCAATAAATAATTTGAATGAACTATATATAAGCCTGAGTTTGGACTTAATAAAAAATAAATTTCAAGTTTGACTCGCCCCAAACTCTCACAAGCTATATTAAACTCGGTTTGAAACTTAGGCCTGTTTGTATTGATTTTTTGTTTTTATTTTTATTTTTATTTTTAAATATAAATATAAAAAGTAGAAAAATAAAAAGATAATACATAAATAAAACACAAAAGTTTAAAAATTAGCATAAAAGTTTAAAAAATTACAAAAAAATTAATAAAAAAGTAAAAAATGATTGGAAGAGTGGGTTGGAATAAAAAATAAAAAAAATCAAGAGGGGTGAGTTGGG
>JAOXYD010155811.1:0-24107 GCA_028565735.1 Pinacopodium congolense | reverse complement strand
TGCATCTGTTTTTAATCCAAACATTAAAATTGAAGGTTTACAAAATTTATTATATTTCTATTATGAAAATATGAATTAATATTTTAAAATGTCTTTAAATGTTTCTCAACTTGTTTCATCTATTGTTTATGAAGTTGGGAAAAATATTCAAGATTTAATTGTTGAATATGGTAATAATATTAGTGTCACTTATTTAACTTTTCAAACTCCTACACCAATAATAATTGATACTAGTAAATATTCTAGAGCTGATTTATTAAATTTACAAAAAAAAAGGCCTAGAAGGGTTATAGCAAATTCTAACATGGAATTTGATATGTATTTAACAACTTCTTTTGAGTTGACTAAATTTACAGCTTCAACATTTCCAATAATGCAATGCTGGAAGGATCATTATGAGTAATTTTCAGTTATGTCGACCATTTCAAAAGACATATCTGCGTCTCCAGTTTCAAAAGTTGCCGTTGAGCAAGCTTTTAGTGCAGGTGGAGATATTTTGAGGTCTATAAGAATATCCCCAAAATACAACTTGAAGGAAAGCCAAAAAAAACTAAAATAAGAAGAAGACTAGGAAGAATCTAAATGGTTGCCAAAAGAGGTTAGAAAAGCGATGAAAATAATTTCTCTCACTCTTTAAATATTCCCCAATAATGGATTTGACTGTTTTTGGGGTAAAATACTTGAATGCCCTTGCATTTCATTGCGAGACAACATTTTTGGGATATTAACAACATTTAACAATGCCGTCAATGATGCTGTTTATTAACCACCATTTAAGAGCATGGTAATCAGGTATCAACAATGGTTATAGAGAGATCAACTGTGCCATTGATAATTACATCTGAAACTCCATATTTTTATTCTTTTCCATACATTCTCCAATTCTTCTCTACTTTTCATCTTTTTTTTTTTCTGGTATTTGTCTCTTTATGTCCAAACCTTTATTTCAATTTATGAAAAACATAAATTAGGCAATTAGGCAATTTGGCACCAAAATAAGGGTAAAACTATGTTAAGTCACATCTTGGAATACCACAAACACCTTTATAAAACCTATAAATCCAAAGTATGTCATCTAATTTTAATTCCTAACCTTGTATAGAAGAATTATCCGTCCTCTCTATGATTTTCTTTAATTTTCTATTGGAGACCTCAAATTTCCCACTGGTTTGAGGATGATAAGGTCTAGCAAGCTTATAGATCAACCTATAATTGGCAAATAAAATTTCAAATAGTTTATTGTAAAATCGTGAACCCTCCATCACTTATAATAGTCATAAATATACTAAAATAGCTAAAAATATTTTTATTTAGAAATTTGACTACACTCTTAGCCTCATTTGTAGGTAATACTTTTGTTTCCACCCATTTACTAATATAATCAACAACTACTAAAATGTATCGGTTAGTGTATGACTTGGGGAATGCTCTCATGAAATAAATCCCCCTCACATTAAAAACTTTATAAATCAATATGTTAGTTAATGACATGTCATGCTTCATAAAGAAGTTTCCAATGTTTCCAACCTTTTGACATCTGTCATAGGACTTTATATAATTGTATGCATTGCCAAATATAGTAGGATAATATAAACTACATTATAAAACATTGGGGCTGTCCTAGTTGACCCATAGTGCCCCATACTTCTCTGGAATGGCAATGATGCAAAGTAGAGGATATCTCCTCCTCAAGAATATAATGTCTTACAATTGCAATTGCACAAATCTTGCTTAGAAAAGGGTTATACTAAAGATAATGTTTTAACCCATAAAGTAATTTCTTCTTTTGATGATAATAAAAATAAAAAGGAAGAATATTACTGGCTAAATAATTCACAAAGTCTGTATACCAAGGAATGGCCAACATTGCCATCAATTATTTGTTTGGAAAGAGCTTCTTGATGTTCTTGTCTGACCCTTTTATCTATAGTTATCTTATCTATTCTAGAGAAATGGATTGTTACAAAATTTTTTACTCCCTTTTTATCCTTCAACTCTATGCCAAATTCCTATAAGAGTAAAACCCATCAAACTAATTTTGTTTTTGCTCTTTAGTCATCAAATATTTTAAAGCTACAGGATCTATATAAATGATCACTTTAAAACCAAGTAAACACTAAATTTTTCAAAAGCAAACACCTTTATTAATATCTCCTTATCAGAGATCGAATAATAACATTGAGCATTATTTAAGGTTTTACTTATATAGTAAATAGGGTGGAAGATCTTAACTTACCACTACCTTTATATAGCTCTCACTGTAAAGTCACTTGTATCACATATTAATTCAAAGAGAAGAGGTCAATCAAGAGATATAAGTTTAGATGCACTTACAAGTATTTCCGTCAATAGTTGAAACGATTTTATGCAACTATTATCAAACTTAAACATGACATATTTTTAGACAATTCCATTAAAAACATAGCAATTTTTTGAAATATTTAATGAAAAATTGGTAAAATCCAATATATCATAAAAATCTCCTAATAACTTAATGAAATTTGGTGGAGATAGTTTCTTATCATATTAATCTTTACTAGATCTACTTCTATACCTTTAATAGATATCTTATGGCCTAAGACAGTACATTCTTATACCGTAAAGTGGCATTTCTATTAGTTCAACACTAAGTTTGTCTCTTCACGTCTTTTAAATACCATATCTAAATTTTCTAAGCATTCATCAAAACAAGTACCAACTATATAGAAGTCATTCGTTAAAATCTTGATGCTAGTTTTAAGCATATAAAAAAATAGCAATCATGCAACGTTGAAAAGTAGCTGAAGCATTATACAAACCAAAAGGCATATGTTTATAAGAAAATTTACCATATAGTTATGCAAAATTAATTTTTCTTGATCTTTCGAGGGCTACTAGAATTTGCAAGTAACCTAAAAATCCATCTAAGGTGTAATAAAAACTATGTCCAACTAGTTTATCAATCATTTGATTTAATAAAAGACAAAGGAAAGTGGCATTTTTTTAGTAGCATCATTTAATTTCGTATAATTTATACAAATTCTCCATCTTTTAACTTTTTAGTGGATATTAACTCATTTTTCTTATTTTCTATGACAATGATGCCTCCTTTCTTTGGTACTACTTCGATAGGATCTACCCTACTAAAGTTGAAGATGGGATAGATAATACTTGTAATAAGAAGCTTAACTACCTTATCCTTAATTATTTCCTTCATGTATGGTTGAGTTGTCTCAAGAGTTATAATAAAGGTTTGCTTCCTTCCTTTATGAATATGTTTTGTGTACAATGGAGGGACTAGTGCCTTTTATATCAACAGTTGTCCACCCTAAGACCCTTTTATGGTCTTTAAGCACCCTTAGTAGCCATTACCTTACAGTCTTTATAAATAAAGAAGAAATAGTTATCGATAAGTGTTCAAGTACGTTTAAAAATGCATACTTTAAATGACTAGTTAAGGTTTAAGTTAAAGTGTAAGAGGCTTCAATTAAAGGCTTTTATAATGACTTGACTTGTCTTTGGACGGGTTTATGAGCTTGATGTTACACCCAATATGTGTGTACCATACTAGCCCTATAATCACTAAGAGCCTCTTAAGTATCATCACCAAAATCATCAAGTAAAATTGTCATTTTTTCTTTCAAATTTTCTACACAAAAGTTAAAATATGTATTAGTTTCATGGCTTTATACATCCATAACTTTACAAGAGTTGAGAAATGACATCAAAGAAATAAAAGACTAATTCTTCATCTTAAAGTCTTAAGACAAGCTTCCCTTATTGCCCCTCAGTGACGGTCCTGGTTATTACCATAATTAGTCCTCTAAAGGTGATAAGGATTCTTTAATTTAAACCTTATTTTGCACTAGAAAGTCCACTAAAAAGATAAAATTACCTACTTTAACAAGCACATCTTTGATATTTCTCCGGGTATACATAATTGAGCAATCCATTAATTATAATAAAATTGTCATTGGTTTCAGCTTTACTAGTCCCAATTTCTTAAAATTAGATAAGACATTAATTTATGTTAACACCTAAGTCCATTAAATCCTTATCAATATATAAGTTACTAATAGTGTAAGGAATGGCTAAGTTCCCTAGATCTTTTATTTTTATGATAACTTTTTCAATAAAATGGTTGAATAGTCCTCATTTAACATAATGGTTTGATACTTTTCTAACCTTCTCTTGTCAGATAAGATATCTATAAGAAATTTAGTATAAGAAGGCTTGTAATAAATTTAGTATAAGAAGGCATCTAGATTAAAGCTTCAACAAAAAGAACATTAATATGAAATTTCTTAAAGACTTCTAAGAAACTATTAAATTAGTTATCCAATTGGATACCTTTAATCCTTTGAGGATAGGAAATTCTAGGTCTTACTAGATTGATGATTAGATCAGCAAATAACTTAAGACGATCTTCCTTTATAATTGATTCCTTCCTTACCTCTTCACTGCCCTCTTGGTCTACTCCTTTTTCACTTTTATGCATCACTTCTTATTTTCTCTTCCCACCTCCTCTTAACTCCTTATCACTCGATAACGAGGTTTCTTTAGCTTGTTCTCAGGGCTTGGTGTCAGTTGTGTTAGGCAATAAGCTTGGTATCTTTTTCTTCATAAGATTAGCTACCTAACTCATCTAGTTGTCCAAATTTCTAAGTAAGGCTTCTTAATTTGGCATTCTTAGCTATTTACTTTGCATCCTTAATTCATTAGTTTACATTCTCAACTCAGATGTAGAGATATACTTGGTCAATAGCTCTTCCAAATTATATTTTACTAGCTATACATATTTATTGACTTTAAACCTTGGAAGTGGTGCTCTATGAGTGTTAAAGGATTGAGGTTGTCCCATCTGATTATTACTCTAGGAAAAATTGGGGTTATTCCTTTATCTCGGATTATAGGTCCCTGAGTAAGGGTTATTTTGCCTAGAGTAATTACCCACATAGTGTATTTGCTCTTACTCATGTACAAATGGGTTTTCTACTTGGCAATATGTGGATGTATGTAAATCTTCACTATAATGTTTACACATAATCTAGCCTCTCATGGTTAAACATGAGCCTCCCTTCACACTTTATATTAAAATGTCTATATCTTTGATTAGCACATTCATTTGAGTCGTTAATGCTACTGAGTTATCTGTGCTCTAATAAGCCTTTTGAGATGTCTCTCTGAATGATATTGAAAACTATTTATAGTTATCTCCTCAATTAATCTATAGGATTGGTCTAGTGTCTTCTTTATCAGATTTCCTCTGGTAGCTACATCTATAGAGCTCCTTATTAATGGTTTGACTCTAGTATAAAATATGTCTACTTGTTGCTGTATAGAGAAACCATGGTTTGGACACCTTTCAAGCATATCATAGAACTTCTAACATGCCTTATATAGGTTATCATTCTTGTAACAGGTAAAAGAGGTGATCTCCATCCTCATCTTGGTAATATTTGTAGGTGGAAGGAATGTTGAAAAAAAAACCTTCATCAACTCCTCTCATATGGTTATTGATCCTAGTTATGGAGTTGTTAATTAGGCTCTTATTTATCCCTCAGAGAAAAGGGGAATAGTCTCAATTTAATTACATCCTATGACACATTATTTTTCTTGAATATATCATAAATTTCTAGAAACTTCTGAAAATGATTTGGGATGTTCTAGTGGTAGTCCTTTAAACTAAGATGCCATAATGATTGAAATAAAGCCATATAAGATCTCAAATTTAGATATAGTGACTCTTGGACTTATGATACTAATAATAGGCCTAGTATTATTTCCATTATCATATCCATCATCATTGGTTCCTTTCTCTCCTCGTAATGATATAAAATAGCCTTTTTTTTGTTGTGTCATATCTGTTGTTTTAGTCTAAAGTTCAATTATTCATCTAAGATTTCCTCTTCTTCTACTTTCCTACCTTTAGCTAATCTAACTTCCTTTTGTTGCTTGGAAGTAGTTTTCGCAATCTTAGTGTCTAATGGTAAGTTCTCAGGCTTTTGATCAAGACTTTGCATACAAGAGCTAAACTTAAACTAAAAATATAAATAAGAAATGAACGAAATGAAATAAAGTACATAAAAAATGAAATTAATGGCTAACAAAATAAACAACTAAAGAAATAGTATGGAAATCATATCTAAAATAATCAACACTATTTTATCCATAATATTACAAAACTAGTTCCTCGACAAGCAAAAACTTATTATGGTCTATATCTAGTCGATTATAACTCACTTTATTCGCCCTAAAACCATATAAAGGCAAGTATATCTTTTGTCAAAAAGTAATATAAATACTGAATAATCGATTATCATTTTCCTGAGGGACCTAAGTATAAGTACCAAATCATATAGTGTTTAATTATTTAGAAAGTTATATTATTAATTTTTTAAGAAAATAAAAAATAAAAAATAACCAAATTATGGATTCAATCTAATATAGATTAACAAGCTAAGACTCTTCCAATAATCTAATCTAGCTAAGGTTTTGAATTTTGATGGATTAATCAAGTTATAAAGTTAACTGCTAGAATAATCTGGGATATTCTTCACTTAATTAAGATATTGCCAATGGTCATAGAAACATCTTTTCTCTTTTAAACTTATCTTATTTATTTTTTCCATTAAAATTTCTAATAAATTGCATGATTATCAAGAAGCCTAAACCTAAGTTCTTTAAATCTAAGAATCCTTACAAAAGATTCTAAAGTTTGGTTTATCTTTAGATTTAATTTTTTTACCCAATTAATTTTCAAATAATTAAAAGCCACTAGTTATGGATCCTTTAATTACCTACCAATCTAAATTAGGTGATCAAGATAAGCAAGATAAATTCATAAACTCAATTTGATAAAAATGATTTAAACCAATCAATCATAACCCATCTACTCTTCCAACCTTTAAAAAATAATTTATGCACACATAAATCAATAAATACCAATAAATAATAATAAAATGAATATTCATTAATTAAAAACAAAATACAGAGCTATTGTAAATAACATAGAAAATTTTAAAGGAAATATAATAGAAAATTGATCTATTTTTGTTGATTCCTTAACCTTGAAGCTCCTATAAGTCATAATCGTTAAAACATTAGTTTAAAAAATAAAGGAAAATAAAGCCTAAAAAAATATCTATCTCTTTAAAATAAACTCCCTCCTTGCCTTTATGATTTTATTTTACACTTCTTAGGTGGCTGCTAGGGTTCCAAACCTATAACATATAAAACGAGGTTGATTGGTCTTTTTGTTTCATTAAAATCCCTCTTATACTTAAATTTATGGACCATAACAGTAGTAGGATTCAATCAATTTCATCATTTATGATTATCTTGTGTTCTTCTGCCCTCAATCATCCCTATAATAGTGGTATATCATGATCACAAGCACCATTTAAGGTCATCATTTATCTGATGTCTTTACTTTATACTATAACAACGATCTCCTATAATCAAAAACAACATTATTAAAGTCCACCATTAAGCTTCTGGTTGCTTTTGCAAATAAAAAATAAAAAATTCTTTGCAATGTCTCCAAAATCAGAATAAGCCTAAAACCTAACAAATAAAAGCAATAAATAGCTTGAATATTAACTTTTAATTGGTAAAAATACTAAATATATTCCCTAAAAACCATCTATTTGAATTTTATTTGAACTTATAATCAATGAATTTCTAAGGAAACTTGTATGAAGATGTGTCTTAAGGATTGATGATTTCAAGCATTTTAGCTATACAGGCTATTAAGGTCAGGATTTTATTACATTAAAAGTGTACTTTTCAATCGATCTGGTCTCAAAGTTTTGCAACCATTATCTATCTAAATTATTAAGAAACTTAGAGACATCTAAAGTATCTTTTTGTAATGGAGCCATCACCATCTCCAATTTAAGTGCCAAAATAATCATGAGTTCTCCCTAAATGTACAAAATAATTGATTTATTCATAGCCTAAATTTTGGTTTACACTTTATAGCTATTTGGTTAATTGCAAATACGCGACATAATTTATTAAAAATATTAACTATTTTTTATATATTTGTTTAATTGAATAATATATAAGTTAATGTTCATGTGATAAAATATACTTTCTAATTAAAATTGTAATGGAGATTATAATTATGAGATTGATATTATAATTAAATTTTATCCTTAAATTGTTCCTAATTGTTACTCTACAAAAATTGGACATTAATATAATAAAAACATTTAGCATATGTTATGTTTCTTCCTTTTAAAGGAAGTGTTTGATCTCACATAGTTAAGTATGGAGATATTAAAAAAACGTGTGGAAGATTGTTAACAAACAAGTCCACACTTAACAGACTCAATGAGAATTCTATATGAAACATTACTTATGTATCTATAAAAAAGCTCATTATGATAATTGTATATGCAATTCTTAAAATTGAGATCTCTAAAATATTTGATATATGAATTGTTATGTTTTAATACTACTTTATTCTAGTTAAGGATAGATGGTCATTGGATATAGGATGAACTATATAGAGACAATTAAGCGATTAATATAAGATTTGTCATCCTAAAATAATTAGGAAACATATTATATTATTCCTAATTAGTATTGATTTAAGAAATTATTGGTCGAGGTGAAATGATAATTTAAAAATAGTTTTTAAATATAATTAACAAAATCAATTACTAATGGTACATAAGTAATATGATTAGACTTAAATAGATTAGACACAAATTCTATACCCTATGTCTAATTAGAACATTGTATAATAAAAGAAATGAATTATGTAGAAAAATTTTATTCATTGACAGGTTAAGTCAAAATAACTTTGACATTACTAATATTCAGGTGGTTATGATATGTTGTTAAATGTCAATTTTGATCTATAATTATAAATTATTTAATTATAGAATAAAAATAAATTACAATGAGTTTTAATTTATCTAATTCTAATTATGAATTAAAATTATAGTTTATAAGCATTGCCAACATATTGGGAATGTAATGGGTCATATATAATGATAAAATAAGTGCAGAAAAATTAAGTTTTAATTGTAAAGTTTGACCAAATTTAAGGATCAAATATATGATATTTGATTTTATTAAGATTAAATAACAATTATAATTATGGAAAAACTTTAATTGTAATTTTATTTAATTTTAATATTAAGAACAATCTTATTTTTCTCCTATATAAAGTAAGAAAACATTAGAGAAGCTAGCACTTTTTATTTTTTCCTCTTAAAAAATGAATTTCTTTAAAGTTGATTTTAAGATACTGTTAGAGGCAAAACACATGTAGCTTACATGGTTCAACCATCATCTATGCACATATGAATCAATCTTCATAATAAGATACAAATTTAGATTTACACTTTGTTATTAATGTTTTGATTTGATCTTATTAAAAAATAAATAATCTTCTCTTTTGGGAAAAAAAATTGTTGCTTCATTTGCTAGACAATATAATTGCATTTGATTTTCAAATAGTGTATCAAAGCCTTCTTTATTCTATAATTTGATTAAATTATTGTTTGATTGTTTTTGAAAAATTTTGAAAATGATAAATTTTAAGGAGTCGCAAAACTAAATTCTGGAATTTTTATAATGATCCCATATTTAAAACTCAAACCTACTGTTTTACTTTATGATATTTGGATCTTTGTTTCCTTATGTCTCTAAATTAATTTAGAAACACTGTTATTGGAAAATGATTCCCTGCTATGTTTCTGAAGTTGTTTTGGACAATGTCTTAAAAACTAGACTAGATATCAAACTAATAAGGGAAAAAAGTTCAAGGTTTAAAGATTTGACTAGTATAAAACCATTATAAAATTGATATTGAACTGGTATAAAATAATAGATATATAAAATATTAATCTATTTTTAATCTTTTATTCTATTATAGTATTAAAAATATATTATATTAAAATTTTTAATTTTAATATTTATTACCTTAAATAAAAATTTAAATAGGTTACAGAATAAATCAATAATGTAATATAAGAGTAACGATAAAAAATAAATTAATATATTTAATAAAAATAATTAGAAGAAAGAGGAGTAGGGTTGGAGGGGGAAAAAAAGAAGAAAGGGGAGGAGAGAAAGGCATTGGAGAAGATGGGGGAGTGGGGTCGAACTAAAAATTAGGAAAAAAAAAAAAAGAAGAAGTAGTGAAGAGGGGTAAGGTTAGGTTATGTTGAATGAAGGATTGGTTCTACCTTCATTTTGATGATGAAAAAAAAGTTTTTACTATTAGTATTTGTAGAGTTTGCTGTGTGTAAGGATAAGTGTGATAAAAACAAGCTATCAAGTGTTTAGTGAAGCCTGGAAATACATGTAAGTTAAGCATTGATGATATGCGATGTGTATGGAATATATGAAGTATGTTATAGAGGTATGAAGACTAAGTTAACAAGAAGAGAAACATTGAAGTTAATATTAAAGATTAAAGATCGATCAAGTTCAAGAGTATAATTTGATAGGCTTTGTAATGAAAGTCTTTGTGTAAGTCATCTTTGGTCTTACCATGTGTTGAAATTGGTCAATCATATATATGCATTCAGGTTTAGTATGTTGCATATAGGATGCATAATCAAGAGGTGTTATTTGTGGTTGATGAGTGTGGAAATCCTTTTAATGATTGGATGAATGCATTGGATGAATATATGTGTTAAATGAATTGATTAAATGATAGATGAATGAATACATTGGTATGTTGGTAAATTGGTTGTGTTGGCATAAATTATGTGAATAAGTCATGGCTTGTATAAATTGGATAAAGATTGTGTGAATTAGAGTTGTACAAATTAGTTAGATTAATATGTTAAGGTAATTTTGTAAGATAAATGAATTTGGTTATGATGAATTTTGAAATTTGTGTTATGATATATTTGGCATTGGTTGGTTTGTGTTAAAATGTGTTGGATTGGGTTAAGAAGTGAATTGCATTAGGTTTAAATAATTTTAGGCTGAGTTGGATCGAGGAAATTTCGATCCCAGAGGGACTGGTCAACCGACCTTATGAGTTCAGTCGACTAAATTTGATGAAAATGCAATGGTAACTTAGTAACGTTCTGATTTTGCAATGGTAATGACATTTAATATTAAGGAACATTGGGCAATGACTATAAACAGTTATAAGGCCTTAATATGGATATAAATATGTGTTACTTATGTGGTGTTTGATATGAAAAATATTGTGAAAGATTTATACAAGTGTTTTGAATATTCTTGAGATGTTTATGAGCTCTTGGTGATGTTGTTTGTTGAGTTTTTTTGTGCATTAATTCTTAAAATTTGTGCGAGTCCCTAAACACCTTGAGGAGTTAATAGAGTGACATTTTATAAGGGTATTTGTGAGTTATGTGGGGTTGGAAGATTAAGAATGGAATTATTGTTAAGTTACTCTTGAACCATAAAAGAAGAGTGTTATGGATTATCCTTTATTATTAGAAAGAGAGTGATACGTTATTCCTCAACCTTGAAAGGAAGATTAATAAGTTATTTTTTAGCCTTGAAAGAAAGAGTGAAGTAACCTTGAGCCTTGAAAAAGAATTGTATTGCTAACGTTGTATTTGTTTTAGTGCAATAGTACAAAAATGTCAACAAGTGGTATTGAGAACTAGACCTAAGGTCAAGTAGGTCGCTTTGAATTAGGATAATTCATTTGTGTCTCTCTTTTTTAATCTTTCACTTTTATGCATTTATTTTATGTTGTTTAATTTATAGTTATTATTTAATTCTATAAATTAAATTGTTTTTTGGCTTCTATGTTTAAATAAAATTAGTAAAGATTAGGCTGTACAACATAATTTTTTTTAAACACCTAATTTACCTTCCCTCTTAAATGTCATATATGTTTAACTGACTGAAGAGAGTTAAATCAATGAATCAAATCAAATTAAACTGGTCGATTAGATAAAACTTGGTCAATTTTTAATTTAAAAAGATTTTTAAAAAATATAACTTATAAACCAACTGATTTAAGATTAATTGAGCTGAACAAGCTGGTCCAATTCAAATTTTCAAACTGTAATTTTGAAAGCATTGCTACCATTGTATCAGTCATTGCCTCATATTGACCAATGAAAATAATATTCATTTTAATTATTTTTTGAGAAAGCATTCATACTTGCATCTCTTTTGATTTCTATACAAACTTACTAGCTTCTTTTCATGCTTCTAAAAAATTTGAATTTTCTAGAAAGCTTGAAAAATAAGTATTTGTCATTACCTCTTGAGAAAAATTATTGTTTGTGTTCAATATTATCTGGAGAAGTTTTAAGTTTTCTACAATAAAAAAGAGGTTGATTAATTTTCTATCAAATTAATTAACATTCAACATGCCCATTACTATTTTGTATTCATGAATGTTTCCTTAATAACATTTTGTTAGCATAAAAATATTATTTTTATGTAACTGAGAAAATGTAGGCTTTAAATTTGTTATTCAGATGCGTTTTGTTATTAGAATGTCGATTCTTCAATAATCTACTACTGGTGTATTAAGCAAGGTGATTGCACCCAGAATCGAAGAAAATGGTAGGGAATCAACATACTTGAAGAAACTAAACATGAGTTGCTAGTGATGCTACGCCACTACTAGGCAGTGACTAAGAGCATATTTGACGAGAATGGCAAAGAGGAATGGCATCTTGTGCCTAGATCTTGAGCTGAACATTGGTAATAAATGACCGATAACAACTTCTTAAAGAACTATAAATTGTTAAAATCTTTCCAATTACTGGAAGCTCTCCTTAACACCAGCTTTAAGAGACAGAAGGCCACTTGATCCTAGAGTTATTGTTGAGTTAGTAGGGCTTGTTCTATATTTAGTAGGGTTTCTAGGGTGAAGGATGATGGTTGGGTTATTTCTTTTGGAAAAAAAAAAACATGAGATAGATTTTGTAAGTAGTTTGATAGGATGTTTCGCCACAAGTTTAGGGTAACCGAGGGCCAAAACAAGAATGTTTGGCTATGAGGATAACATAACAAATACTTGGAGTGAAGGATTGTTGGCTAATGGGATGATATGATATACACCTAGAATAAGGGATTACTTGAGAACTATGATAAGAGTACCCTAGCTTAAGATTGTCCATAAGTCAAAATATTTTCTAAACCTTATTTCAAATAGAATTTAAAATAGCTTTAAATTCAAAATAAAATTCTAAAATAAAATTAATTATTTGTCTTAATTATATTAAGTTTAATAATAAAATTGATTACCAGCTAAAAATTTTGAAATTATTTTTAGAATAAAATTAACTATTTTTAATTTAATTTTATTATAATTAATTATAATTTAAATTTTTTTATTAATTTAATTAAAAAAAATTATTAATTAAAGTTATTTATTTTAATTTGATTAAAATAAATTATTGGAGAATCATTAGTCTATTTAATTTAGAATTTATTTCTTTTTTAATTTAAATAATAAGCTTCTTGCTTTATTAGAAAAAGTATTTTTCTTGATTAAATTTGAAAAATGTTTGAATTTGTTAAATAAGAAAAATAAGCTATCTTAATGCATTAGAAAAGATTTTTTTCCAATTTATTAAAGATTGGTTTTATAATTAGTTGAGAAATTATTCTTTAAACAAATAATATAAAGGGCTTTCTTAACTAAATTTAAATTTTATTTCATTTTAAAAGTAGGTTCCTTTAATATTAAAAAATAGTTTTCAGATTAAAGATTTGTTCTAAATTAAAATAAGAAAGAAGAATAATTAATTAAAAAGTTTTTCTATTAAATTTATTAAAGAAGTCGTCATAGCTAGAAATGAGTTCTAATTAAATTTCAAAATTGTTTACAAATCAAATTACATTTCTATTTACAATAAGATATTAATTTTATTAAAGAATCAGTAATCTAATTTAATTTAATTTTTCCAAAGAGTGGGAAATGTTATTTTAAATTATAAATGGATTAATAGTTATAATAAAACTAGGTTTTATGATTTTATGCATAATATTTGATTATGTACGCATGATAGGTATGTTACATATATATGTTTGATACATATGCATTATGAATTCCATGTTTATATTTGATACTTTATGTATAATTTGTATTTTATGAGAACATTGAAAAGCAAATCCCTTGCCAAAATATTAAGTACATATTTAAAAGCATCATGCCTTCCAATTTTTTAAGAATAAAACAAAGTTTTATTTATTGATAGGTTTATTGAACAAACTTAAGTCCATTTTAACCAAAATACATTTATTATTATAGCAACGGTCCTATTTAACTATATTTGTATGATTTAGATGAATAAACTCATGACCATATGAATTTAGAGGTAAGTTAAGAATAAGATATGTTTTGGTAGAGGTTGTCATCTAACAAATCTAGGAAACACCTAAGATGTGATTGAGAAAAATGTTGTCCACTTAATTTAAATTTAGTTTTTTTGTTAAATAAACTCAAGATAAACTAAATTGGAATGGTATCCTAGCCCACTAGAGATATTAAGTAATTTTTTTAGAATAGTAATGA
Source organism: Pinacopodium congolense (assembly GCA_028565735.1). Taxonomy (NCBI): domain Eukaryota; kingdom Viridiplantae; phylum Streptophyta; class Magnoliopsida; order Malpighiales; family Erythroxylaceae; genus Pinacopodium; species Pinacopodium congolense. The sequence goes on along the minus strand of JAOXYD010155811.1, from coordinate 9,640 downwards.
GAATTGTTATTTTGAATAAAATAGTAGGAGTAATCAAATATATGATTAAATTCCTAATCTTATTTTGTTGTCATGACATTTAATGAATTACTTACTTACCTTACATTTTATTATCCTAATTGGTAGAATAAATTTATTAGTATAAGTACTAGTAAGTAGTGAACCTAACTTCAGACATAAAGTAAGTGAGAGAAGAGCTTTTGAAGATAGAAAGAATAATTGTATGTTTGTTATGCAATCCCTACCAAGGATTTTGATGACAAAGTTTGAGAGATATGTTAGTGTCATATAGATGATAAAATCAAGAGACATTTTAAGTTGATTTATGTCTCATAAAATTTAAAAGCAACATGTAAGTTGGATGTTAGAATGATGATAGCATAATGGAAGTGGTTATATAAAGTAAAGTTAAAAGGTATAGTACCTAGAAAAAATTGTTTCCTTGAATTTAGCCTACTAAAAGCATAAATAAAGACTATAATTTGAAGGCATTTGCTATAGTATGATACTAGTTGTCATTAAAGGAATACCATTACATAATTTTTCATGCCAATAATTGATATGATATAGATCATATATATTTCTAATTCACGATTCTTGGTCTATGATAGTGAATTTGGATTAAAGATTACTACAATGTTCAAGATGTGATAAAAAAAAGATTTTTGAGCAAAAATAAATGGTCTAAGTTTATACAAATGTTTTATATGTATTTGATTAAGAATGACTTATGCTTAATGTGATTGGTAAGAATACAACATTAGATAACCATGATTATCATTTTATATCATGTTTGGTAAATAAATATAATAAGAATAATAAAGTTTCATAAAAGGATATATGTATCCTTTAGATTATTAATAATGTGAAACTTATAAAATTCGTTATATTAAATGATGACTAAATCAACCTTTAGTCTAAGGAGATTATGGTATTGAATTATTAAAAATTGTACATAAGATGCATAATGTGCAATAACAATTCATAGAAAAAGATGAATACTTGTATTTCTTTAAATTTATTAATACATTTATGTGATATGATCATGTGTATTCACTAAAATATTGACATAAATTTGAAAAGTTCAAAATAGTTCAATTTATATACAAATTAGGCATTATAAATGCTTAATCATTTTGATAAGATTGATGCTTGGGTTGTGTTTAGATTTTTTTGGTTATCCAAATTAAATGTGATTTTCTAGTAATTAGCTTTAAAATTAAATTCCATAACATTATGGACTTGCCTGACGAGTTTAACAATATGTGATACTGTGTTATATAATGTTTATTTCATTATAGATATACCTTAACTTACCCTTTATAGTTCCATTCAAATCAATTAACATGATTATATATAAGATATGGAATAGTAAGACTTTGGAATTAATGATTTTGGGATGACATCCTTAGTTAAAGAATATATTATTTAGTCAGATTATAATTAAATTAGATAATATTAAGTTATGAGATTTCCATTAAGTTAGATATAATCATATAAACCTCAATAAATAAAAATATTTGATTTAATAAATACTTAAGAGTAGAATAGTTATTGGATAAGTAGCGAGAGTAAGATAAATTTTGAAATAGTTTAAATAGGATAATAGAACATTTGAATATAACTAATACCTTTCTATGCTACATTTGATGTATGCTTGAAGGTTATAAGATGTTGAAACATTCATTATCATGTCAATAGAAAGGTTTGTGGGAGTATAATTGTATACATTAGTAGGAGCATGCAATGAAATAAGGCTTATTAAAAACAACAATTTATATTTTTAGTTGTAGAATGAAAAAACAATTCTTAGTTGGATATGAAAAATGTAATAACATAAATTCTTGTAATGAAGATCTATAGAGATAGATATAGGAATTGGTTGCCTATTCTAAACCAAGTATGTAGATAATAAGTCAAAAGTATTTAGTGTTTGAGATTTTTGATACTTGTGAAATATTATAAATATGAATTATTTTATATGAGTTGATGTTTTACTTCAAGGTTTTGTGGATTTTAGTTTTATTATGGTAAAAAAGTAAGTCCTAGTTAAGGTACATTTACTTTGAATGATATAATTTGAGTTAAAAAAAGTTCCAATATAGCATCAATTGCTAATTAAGACATGATACATTTGTCATTTGGATCACAAAGTTTTTAAATGAACTTAGGATAATACCTCACATTATTTGAATAGTAATGTAATGTGGAACATTAGAGTTGTTAAACATGTCAAAAGAGAGAAGGTCCCATTTATGATCAAAGTATATATTTTGGCAATTCCTCTTAAATATAATGATAATTGAGATAAAAGTTTTAAAGTTTAAATAAGTATTTACTAAAGAGAATCTTGTAGATTCTCTCACTAACTACTATCCCATCAGTAACATGATCACTATATGATGATATAATATATTATAATTAAGTGAAATGAAAATTTGTTGGTTTATGTCCTATATCTAGTCGATTAGTTGTAGATGTATGACATAATTTATTAAAGACATTATTTTCCTTAAACATATTTGCTTAATTGACTGATATATAATATAAAGTCCAAAGGATAAATCTACTTTTCAAATGAACTTATAGTAGAGATCATAGTTATGAGATTCATATTGCAATTAGGTGTTATCCTTAAATTATTTGTAGTTATTTTTTTATTAATACTAAAATTAATAGAGTGAAAGACCGACGTATTCTATGTTTCTTCCTTATAAAAAAAGTAGTTGAACTCATTAACTAAAGTATGGAGACACTTAAACAAAAGTGTGGATACTTATTGGAGAACAAATTCACTAGATTAAGCTGATATAAAGATCCATATTGAATGTTACTTGTGTGTCTAGAGAAAAGATCATTGTGATGAACATATAAGTGATCATTAGAATTGAGATTTTCAAATTATTTCCTATAGGAATTGTTATGTTTTAACACTACTTATAATCTATTCTAGTCAAGCATAAATTATTTGGTAGTCATTGGATATATCATTAATATATGAAAATAGTTAAGTGATTAAAATAGGATATGCCACCTTAACAGAATTCAAGATAATGTTCCATTCTTTTTTATTAGTGTTAATTTAAGAACTCCTTGATTGAGGTTAAATGACACCTTGAAAATAGTTTTCAAATATTATTAAAAAAATCAATCACTAATGGTAGAAAAGTAATATAATTAGACTTAAATAGAGTAGACACTAATTTCATAATTTATATCTAGTTAGAACATTATATGGAAAAAGGATTGAATTGTACAGTAAAATCATTTACAGACAGGTTAAGTGATAGATGTGCTTTTAGAACATGTTTCTAGTTTGTTTCTAGGTTTTCTACGTGTTGTTTGTGTGTTTAAAGCTTAGTTTGTGTGATATTTTTCATTCTTGTCATTTTCATCTAAGTGTTTGGTTTAGGGCACAATTTTGAGCTTATTTGAGGAATAAGTTGATGAACTTTGATTTTTGGATGAAAAAGGGACTTGAATGATGCATTAGGTACACATGTAGATTTGTGCATGAAGGTCACAATGGATTTGAGGCTGTAATGTCTCAAACATGAGAGTTTATGCCTTAGAGGCCACCTTTGGACATATTTAAGGGTTAAAATCCTTATAAGCCTCCATATAACATCATAGGACATACCAAAGGAGGCAAGAATAGGGTCTTAGTGGCCACCTAAAAGAGGAAACATTATCAACAATGTGATTCATCAAAAGACATCAACTTCCAGATTTTCTAGCATTGAGGAACTAAAGAGAAGAGTTACAAGCATCATATAGGTTTATCCTTTTCTCTTTTTCTACATTTTTGTGTGGAAAGCATGTTGATTAATGGATTTATTATTATCATGGGTGGCTAAAGTCTTTATAGGAATTAATCTTACACTATTTTGTGAAACTCTTGCTTATTGATTCAATGAATGAATGTTTGTGATGTTTATTATACCTATACCTTGTAATAGACTGAGAGATTAAGCTAAGGAATTAATGTTAGGTTGTATAATAAGATTTGGTTCCCAATAGACTTATAACCTTCAGGTTATCAAGTGGTTAAAGAGAGATCTTAACTATTTGGTTAATTATCTATAGGATTGCGTCACATCTAGTTGAATATTTAGAAAAGGTTTTTTAGATTGAGATATTGCAAGACAAATTCTATCTTATTACAACTTAAGAGAGGGTGACTAAAATTTAGGAAATCATGGGTCAAACATAATTGAACCAATAAGATAAGGGGGAAAAAATAAAGAGATAAAAGTAATTCCTAGTCTTAAACCTTGAAGTTCCAAATTCCAGCACTTTGTTCCTTTGATTGTTCATTACTACTTTGCTTAATTTAAGTTTAATTTTCAGTTATTGTTGTTCGAAATTGTTCCTTAAACAAAGTTAAATTTTAATTGAGTGGTGACTAATTGCAATCCTTATGGGATCATATCCATTATATTATAATTATATGACTTGTATACTTAAGATATAATATAAAGCTAGTAAGAATTTATGTTGAACCAAGGGAGGTTACACCATATTTTGATGATGAAAAAACAATTCTATTACTGATATTTATCTAAGTGTGTTGAAAGATAGTTGTATGGACGAAGTAAGAGTGAATTCGCCTAAAGAGTCTTAAAGCTTAATATGAGATTATAAAGATCATATATGAAGACTCAAGTCATTGCAGAAGTAAACTAGATTTGTTATATGTTTATTTATGTAATTTTTTATTTTAAGTTTTGCTTATTTCATTTTTGTCATTTAAAAGGGTTATGCATGCATATTTGCATACATAACTTAGAAAACACGTATAAGTGCCTAATTAAGAGGAATTATGTGATTGATGTGTGCTTATGTGAAAGTCTCTTGATGTATGAATTTGTTGAATAAGAATGCATAAATTAATAAGGTGGTTAAATTGTATGAACTGGAAAAATTAATAAAGTTAGTGAAAAGATAAAAGCTGGAAGTTTTAGTTTAAATAAATTTACTAAACTTAGAGGTTTTTGGTTTTTTTAAAATTGTCTAATTGTAAGATATTTTACGTGTGGATTAATATGTGTCAAAATATTTTTGATTAGGTTTAGAATTAAAATGGGTTAAGTTTGGTATGATTTGAACTTGATTACACCAAGAGCCGAACCCTAATTGTTATAACAGTTAGTTTTTGTAACGGCTAGTTTTTTTTATCATGATTAGCTTTTGCAACGACTATAAACGGCTAGTTTTTGTAATGATTAGTTTTTTAATGTCTATAAATGGTTAGTTTTTATAACAGCTATAAACGACTAGTTTACCTTAAGATGTATAAATAGGTTTTTGTAGTATGTGTTTTAAAAAAAAAAGTCTTCTAAGCATTCTTACAAGTTTTCTTGAGCAATCTAAGTGATTTTATGATGTGTGTATGTTTTTGAGGCATTTATGTTTCATTCACCATACAAGGGTCTGAACCTCTTTTATACACCAAAGTAAGGTTAGTGAAATACTCTTAAGAGTTGTTTTTGTGAGCAAGTAAGGTTATTCTTTAGCCTAAGGAAAAAGAAAAGAGAGAAGGTTAACCTTACCCTATAAAAAGGAACTTTTATTTTCTAACATTGTATTTTTTTGTTGCATTAGTACAAAAATCTCAACAAGGTTCGTTGGGAACTAGACATAGGGGTAAGTGGGCCGCTCTGAACTACTATAAATCATATTATGTCTTTCTTCCCTTACTCTTTTATTTCACACACTTATCTACTTTATTTTAATTTGTTTAATTTACTTTATTTGTTTAAATTAGTGAATTAAGTTGTACATATTTAGCTGTCGCATCTTAAATTTGGTAAAATTAGCTTGTCTAACTTAGACAATTTTTTAACACTTAATTCACCCCCTCTTAGGTGCTATATAGCCCTAACAATTGGTTTCAGAACGTAAGTCTCATAAATCTAGCGATTAGTGGGAAAGATCATATGACACACATGATGAACAACTTTAGTCTCATAATTAGCTTAGAAGGACAAAATGCACATAGAGAACCTCACTTTGATGGAAATAATTATTTGCATTGGAAGACTAGGATGAGACATTATTTGAGTGGTGAAAGTGTAGATTTATCGCTTGTTGTTTCCAAAAATACTCCCTTGCCTTCCAAACTCATAGGAAATGAATTGGTGCTGAAGAATGTTAAGGAGATGGATAATGAAGAAAAGAAGTTAGTCTCTTTAAATAGTATAGCTATGCATATTCTATTTTGTGAACTAATGATGCAAGAATTTAATATAATTTGCTTATGACATTTGATGTACACTAGAAGTTACACATGAAGGTATAAATAAAGTAAAAGACTAAAATTAACATGCTATCTCATCAGTTTGAACTTTTCTAAATGTCGCATGATGAAAATATTTCTACTATGTATGCTTTTTTGATAATATTGTTAGAGTTTTAAAGGGTCTATGTAAGGTTCAAGTGTTGAGCTTGTTAGGAAGATTCTTAAGTCTCTACCAAAGTCATAGGAACCCAAAATGACCACAATTCAAGAAGCAAAAGACCTCAATGATCTCTCTCTTGATGAGCTAATTGGTTCAGTACTAACACACGAGATGATATTAAAAGATCTATAAATAGAAGTTGCACATAAAAAGAAGAATATAGCATTCAAGGCATCAAGAAAGGAAGAGAGTAAGAATGAAGAGTCCTCATATGAAAGAGAAGGAGAAGTAACACTCGAGCTCATCATAAGAGGTCTAAGGAAGTTTATACAAAAGAAGGCTCCCAATTGTAGGAGAGAAGGTAAGTCTTTACCTAAGAATAAATTTTCTAACATAACATTTTTCAAACATGGTGAAAAAGGTAACTTGAGGTCACATTGACCACATCTTTAAGAAGGCAAAAAGAAAGAGAAGAAAGGAAAGAAAGGAGCTAAAGAAGAAAGCATTACAAGTAGCTTGGAGCGAATCAATTGACTCCGAGAAGGAAGAAGTTGCAAGCATGTGTTTCATGGCACATAATGAGGTAAGCTCTTCCCATTCTAATGATGAATGTGAAGTTGAATACATATATAAAGAATTGTTAGAATATATGGAAGAGTTAGCTAAGAAAAATAACAAATTACAAGATAAACCTATGAAAGCTTTTAAAATGTTAGATGAATGTAAATTAGAAAATGAAGGACTTAGGAAAGACTTAAATCAATCAGCAAAGATAATGATGAATTAGTAAACGAAAATGTAGATCTAAAGAAGAAAGTAAAATCCCTTAAGGAATCACTTGTGAAATTTACTAAGGGAAATGAGAAATTAAAAACAATGTTAAGTGTTCAAAGGATAGAAAATGATATAGAGCATCTATCATAAAAAGAGCATCTAATAGAAAGGGGATTTTCATAAAAGGAAAGAACTTAGAAGATGAATATACTCCTAGAAATGTTCAAAATGCATCTGGTAGACCTTAACCTAGGCATCATGCATTTATGTACACATTAAGACAAAGGATTTTCCCACAATGTCGATTTAGTGAGAAAAGAATCTTCACTCAACCTAGGCAAAATTTTCAACACAGGTGTTATGATTTTAGGCCTAGAAATGATTATAGAAGCACATATAGGACCTATACTCGATTATTCTGCATATATTATGGTTATCATGGACATGTATCACGTTTTTGTTATGATAGAATTAGGGATGTTTCACTAAGAGGAAGAGATAGATATGTTACTAACATTCAAGGACCTAAGATGATGTGGGTACCTAAATCTACATGAGTTCCTTGTTTTGTAGGCCACCAAGAGGAGAAACAAATGGTACATGGATAGTGTATGTTCATAACATATGACTGATGGCCCTTCATAATTTATCACATTTAAAAGCAAGGATGGGGGATCTATCACATTTGGCGACAATACCAAGGGCAAGGTAATTAGCATTGGAAAAATTAGTAAGGATAATTGTCCCTTGATTGATAACATTATACTTGTTGAGGGATTGAAACATAATCTCTTAAGTGAAAGTCAATTATGTTATAAATATTATAGAGTATTCTTTGTAGGGAATGAATGTGTTGTTTCAAAAATTAGTGATGGAAGTGTTGCTTTCTTAGGAACAAGAGAAGGAAACATTTATATCGATGATTTATATGATGTAACTAACCTTGAAAACAAGTGTTTAGTTTCTTTTAGTGAATGAGCTTGGATTTTGCAAAGATGACTTAGACATGCAAATATGGACCTCTTATCAAAAATCAACTACAACTGACTCATAAGAGGGCTTCCAAGCATGAGGTACGAAAAGGACAGAGTTTGTGGAGCATGCCAAATAAGAAAAAAAGTAAGAAGCTCATTTCTAAGCAAGAAATTAGCAACGTCATCTGGACCCCTTGAACTTCTTCATATCAATTTATTTGGTCCTAGTAGAGTACCTATTTTAGGAGGAAAGAGATATGAATATGCTATTGTTGATAATTTTAGTATTTTTGCATGGGTGTTGTTTTTAAGTATAAAAGATGATTGTTTTAACTCTTTTTACAAATTTTTCCAAGAAAATTCAAAATGAAAAAGGCTTGTCTATTGCATCTTTTAGGAGTGATCATGATAGAGAATTTGACAATGACTTATTTGAATCTTTCTATGATGATCATGGCATTTAGCTTTTTTTTTTTTGCACCTAGAACTACCTAACAAAATGGTGTAGTAGAAAGATAGAATAGAACTTTACAAGAAATGGCTAGAACAATTATTAATAAGAATGATTTACCTAAGTATTTTTGGGTTGAAATTGTTGTACGTGCATGTCATATCATTAATAAGGTCAAACATAAGACATAAAATGGATAAAATGCCTAATGAAATTTTGAATTGTAAGAAGCCTAAAATTAGTCATTTTAGAGTGTTTGGTTGTAAATGTTATATTTTAAACCCTAAGGATAGTTTAGGCAAGTTTGATTCCAAAACTGATGATGTCATCTTTTTAGGTTATTCCTTGACTAGTAAAGCATATAGAGTTTTTAATAAAAGAACTCATGTAGTAGAAGAGTCTATACATTTTGTATTTGATGAGACTAACTCTTTTGAAAGACAGAGAGTTTTTGAGGATGATGATACATATTTTTCTAAGGATTTAGAGAAAATATCACTTGAAGATGGAGGTCAATCATCTCAAGAGTTAAGCATTGAACCAAGGGAAGAAAAGAAGGATGAAGAGCCACCATGAGATTGGAGATACAAGAAGGATCATCTCTCCAATCAAATAATTGGTGAATTCTACAAGGGGTAACTACTCGTTCTTGTTTCAATTTATCAAATCTTATTTTTATTTCAAAAATCGAACCTAGGACTGCTAAAAAAGCCTTAGATGATGAAAATTGATTTTTGGCAATGAATGTAGAATTAAGTCAATTTGAAAGAAATAAGGTTTAGAACTTAGTACCTAAGCATAAAGACCATCTAATAATAGGTACTAAATGGGTGTTTAAGAATAAATTAGATGAACAACAAAACATAGATAGAATCAAGGCAAGATAAATTGCAAAGAGATATAACCAAGAAGAAGGAATAAATTATGATGAAACTTTTGCCCCTGTAGTAAGCCATTAGATTTTTTGTAACACCCCAAAACATACCCTAATTGGAATTAGCATAGTTAAATGTGGATTAAATGGTTAAATTGTGATTAAT